>NDGN011439758.1:0-16449 GCA_002564285.1 Tympanoctomys barrerae
AGCCAGATAGCTCAGCAGATTAAAGCGCCTGCTTAGGCAGATGCAGGGACCAGGGTTCGATCCTTGGCTGCCATGCCGGCCTTACCCCTGGGGCGCCCTGAAACTGGGCACGGTTGTGAGCGCCTGTAAACACAGCGCTTGGGAGGCTGAAAACAGGAGGATTACTATGAGTCCGATTTGTGTAGTGACAATCTATAGAATATATATATATATATATATATATATATATATATGAAAAACTAGAAGTATGGGGTTCAGGGTAAGAGGCAAGTGAGGATATTTAAGGGAGGACCCATAAAGCAGCCTCCTCAGTGGACAGCCCATTCTAATAGAAAGGAGTTCTTAAAAACTTGTAGGCTGAAGCCCTTGTTGTGATCCATATTACCATTATCAATGTATGTTGCTATCATTTATTAAGAAATTATGATACCGGACACTATAGTGCAAATCATTTTACGAAAAGGATTTTATTTACTTATGCAGTTCATATTGTCTTATCTATTTATTTCCAAGTGATACTTTTAAATAAACTCCTGCTCATACCCGGCCAGAGCGGGTCCCCCCTTACTTCATCTCTGTTCCTCCTGGGGCCTTGCATGATGCCAGGCCCTCAAGCAGAGTGTACACAATGGAGAGACACTCAGAAAATATTTGCTGACAACTGAAAAACAAATACAGATTCATAGAAAAACAGTGTGAGCACCAAAATATGGAAGGGAACTCCAAGGCAGGGGCTGTGTGCACAGCACCAGGGAAGCCGAGGGAGCGGGCACGCGGGGCTCCGCGGAAACAAAGGCACAAACGCCAAGGAGCTCTCTGCTCTCCCACCTCCTCCTGTAGCCATTTTTCTCTTCCTGCCTTCCTCCCTCCCCTGCCCCACCCCTTAGACATTTCCTTTGCCAAGGATGCTGCTTGATCCCTTCCCAAGCAGTCTGTGCTTCCTCATAATTGATAAATGGAGGTGTTTTCCAATAACCTTATAAATCACAGCATGCAAATGGTTACAGTTGGGAATGGGAAGAATAAATATGTGAGGTTATACAAGCCATAAGTACCTTGCAAATAAGGAATAACCCATGCAAAATGGCAAAGATAATTTCTTTTAGCATAATTGCCTACCTAGGTATTAGCTACAAAATTACAGAAGAAAGAAAAACCTACCACCAATAGATATTATTTTAAAGGAATAAAAAAAGCATGATATATTCCAAAACAGTTTCTGATCACTAAATTACATAATGTTATGCTTTCAAGTGGCTTATTTTTCACCGCATTTTATCCTGTTGCTGCCTTGAGTTGTCTCAAAATTAGGTGAATTATAAAGCTCAAATTAATATTTTTATTATGAAAGATTAAAAAGTCAAGCCAAAATATAAAATTACCTGAGCATTTGTCATCCTGAGAAATAAAGTGTTAACGCTAACTTTATAAAATAAATGACCTTTATAATTGTCAAATCATTATTTTGATTCCTCATAATGTTCATAAAAGAGACTTCAGTTTTGTGAGAAGCTTCGCTAAGTATTAAATGTTTCCAAGATTGTTTACAGCCAAGACTTGTGAAATTTTGTGTACAGCAGTCTATTGTTATGTTTTAACCTAAAGAAAGCCAAATTAAAACTGATTTACTAAATAGGTTAAGGATAGCACACTCATTCACGATTTCAACCCTATTTCATGCTTAGACAGGCAGATCTTAATTATACACAAAAGAATACAAATGTTATTAGCATGATAATAATTATTTAGAAGATGTCCTCTCTTTAAAAAAAAATTAAACCAGTATTGTCACTCGTGCAGCTCCATTTTTCACCAGAATGACAGCCTTGCTAGTTACAGATATGTTCAAAGTACGTATACAATATTCAAAGCTGTGCCGCAGACACGTTATCTGGACGAGCTTGGATACGCAGAGCCAGCGACGCACTGCACACTAATCATCATGTCCTACCCAGGGTACTACATGCAAATACAGTCCTTTGTGACATTTTGTCAAAATTTTTGAGGAGTCTATACTCCTTATCACACCTCCATCCTCATGTCCTCATCAACATTCAGGCACCCAGAAACCAGTGCCACAAATGCACGGGCTCCAGCGAGTTAGAGGCATAACACCATGCCAAATTAATGAAAAGAAAATTAAAGATTGACACAGAAGTAGCTACGAGGCGAGGCACAGGCAGAGCACACTGAAGTTCACACTGACTGCCTTGCTGCGCTGTGGGTGACAGAGGCAGCCCTGGGAGATTTCTGCAGCTTCACCGTGGATCTGTGTAGCAAGAGATGTAAACATCACATATAGTATTCTGCCTATGACATAATGGATAAATCAATTTAAAGGTCCTCCATTTGGAAAACCTAAACCGTGGGTCAATACCTATTGTCAATGAGCCCATATACGATCAGATGGAGAAGACACAGAAATGTTTCAGGACTGAAGAGTTGGCTACTGTACAAGCAATGCATTTTTGAACATTGATTTGCCAGAAGTGTATCTGTTGTCTGTTGCTCCAGGCTGGCATTTTTAATTATTTCTGGGACAAATGGATCAGTGATACACAGAAAATCTGTAGGGCTTCTTGTCAAATTAATAAAATAATAATGAAAGTAGTCATCTCAAACTGCAAACTGTCAAAATCCTTGAGAGGTCTATAGTAATCTGCATGGTTAAACAAACTAAAATGCTCCCACATGCTATTTTAAATCCTAAGTGTGGTGACATAAAATAGACTGTGTAGTGTCCATTGTATACAATGACACCTACTGTGACAAACCCTGACTATGTTTAATGACCTTTTTAAATCTTATACCTAGAGTCCATAAAAGCATTGTAATTCAGTTGTAAAACACACTTTAATAATCAAAATGCAGCTGTTAAAATAGCATCGCTCATAATTCTAACTTGAGGCAATTTTTTTGTTTTTAATGCAGAAGAGCAGACCACAGTTTAAAATTCCTATGAGGTCACTATTGGCCATTACAGTGTTTTTTTGCAACTTAATAATAGATGTTTTAAAGTTTAAGTGCAGCCTCAGGCACTCATAAGCATTTATTACAAATCGCTGGTTGCCTCCCTTATGCAGAGAGGAATAACATTTACATACAGTAGCACGGATTAATAAGATAAAAAATTTGAAAAAGCCGTCAGTCAGGGAGCGAAACTGGTGCTAATAAAGCCCACTATATTCTTCGGAAATATCAAGCCGTCTGTTCCAATATTTTGCCATTCCCCATGAGGTATACAAATCCAAATCAGATAAGTCTCAAGCCATGCCAGAGACATGCTGCTCTGCTCTCCAGCGGCACTCGCCTGAATCTTTTATTTATCTTCGGAGCAATTGTACATTCTAGTGTACTAAAGACTGAAATAAACTGAACATCACTCATCAGAAAGTTTCATAAAATGGGGCCCTCTCCTTCCTTGTTTGCTAAACCATGATTAGTGAGAAAAATGCACTGCAAGGAACGTATCATGGTAAGGAATTATACTAGTAGATATGGGACCTCTGTAAGCAAGGGATACAGTAAAATAGAACCGCATCTTGCTGGAATTTAAAATGATGCTCATGTGGAATCAGACCTAGAGGAAAGAAAACTGCTTCAGGAAAAGTTCGTGGGCCTTTTCTGGTGGCTCTGGGGTGGCTCACACCCAAAGGTGCAGGGAAGGCAAAAGCTTCCACCCGCTGATTACACTGCAAAGATCTTGTTATAACAAATCACTGCGTCAGTCTCCCAAACTGCAGCCTAACAAAACTGCATATAAAACCATTTCTGCCCCTCGGAACACTGCTAATTAAAAAGTACAGCCCGTAGTATTCTGATTGGGGATGAGGTTGCCCATTATTTCCAGCCCAAGTGAACATTGATAAAAGAAATTTATTTATTTATACATAATTATTATTGTTACCCTGCTGAACATTGCTGGGGATTTAGAGAAATGAGACGCCACGGTTCTAATTTTTCTTCAAGAAGTCTGCCATATTAACTCCAGTGAATAATTACTGAAAAGTAATACACTCGTGTAATATTACCTTATGCAAAATTGCATTAATCAAAAAGTGAGCCTGCTGCAATCAAGTAATTTGAGGATAGGGGAAGGCATACATGCATAGCATATTTTTATCAGGACTTACTTTCCTTATAGCAGGGCATTACCTAATAGTTTTGTAGCAATGATCCCACGAAGGAAAGGAAGGAAATCAGAGGAGGGAAAATACACAGTGCTGCTCTTACATTGACAGGGCTGCATAAATGGCCAAGAAATGACCACCTTCCACCTTGACGCCCTCCTCCCTTGCTCTGACTCTGTACACAGTAAAATAAATCCTGCTTGACCCTCCAAAGAGTAACACCATTGTTCCTCACATGAAGGAATAAATGGAACCGCTTAATTAAACCCAAGCAGCTTTATAGAACATGGGGTTTATGATACAAAATGAACAGCTTCCCGATGTGGCAGGCTTTCTTCAAAAATTAAAGAGAAAAGGGGGAAATGTATACATGGGAAAGATCCCAGGTGTGCATGAAATGTGGCAAATGAGTGAGGGCTCTTACACATACACAATGTCTCATAAATAATGAACTCCTAACAACACTAATGTTAAGTGCAATCATTTTTGTAGCCTTTTGTCTTTAAGTTTTGCAGAGAAGGGTGAAAAGGTGCCTCTCAAATTAGAATTTAGACCTATGTAACCACAAGGGACAACAGAATATTTGTTAGGGATGTGCATTTCATTGCCTGTTTTTCAAATGGCTGGGTGGCAGTGTGGCAGGCTGGAGTGCCAGTTATTTTGTTGTTGTTGTTGTCATTGCTGTTGTTTGGGGGATTGTTGTTTTGCTGGATTCATCTTAGTGGCCATGTCTGTGAAGTGTGCTTTCTCCGACCAGCATCTCCCAGGCTAGCTGTGAACAGTGCCCATTTTGAGATTAGGAGATTAGGTTATTCATCACTTGAGATGCTCCCTGCTGCGCTGCCGCTATCCGAGTACAGCCAAATCAAAACATCTCTGGAAGGCATTTCAGAATAATTGAATGCATCATAATTTCCCTATTAATACATATCTCATATTACAGATTATGCATGAAATGTTCACATTATCTGTTACTTTTTGTTAACGTCTTGCTCCTTGCCAGTAAATTTAATACACAGAGTGAATCAGCATGCTATGATGAAGGGACGGGTTCCTGATAGCCATTTTTTCAGGATTCAGTAGAAAATTAAAGTAAATCGATCATTTTATAGCCCCACTGGAATGGCTACAAGGGCATGTTGCTAAGCAAATGGTAATTTAAATGTACTGTGTAATTTTTCTATGCAATTTACTGAAGGCAGATTTTATTTCTCAGTTAATATCAAATGCTCTTTATCTCTTAGTGCATTGATGTATCAGTGATAGACAAATTATTAATCTATGTTTTAATCAAATACTATGGCCTGACAACTGGTTATAAAGGCTCTATAGGAGGCAAATGCTATACCTTTGAAAAATATGACTATTATAAATACCTGAAAAAAAGAAAGATGATAAATTAATATTTACCACTGTAAGAAGCACACACTAAATTCTCACAGAAATGTAATCAAAGTAAATCCAAATGAAATTTAATAAAAATGTTCATTTCTAATAATAAAAAGTTATACTCAGTATTTTCAAATTGATTTTAGATTTGTATGTCATGACAGTTATCTAGCCACTAAAGATATCATTTTTAATACTTTGGTAATATTTTCTATGTAATACGGAAGCATATAGTTAAACACTGGAAATATAATGAACACTTTCAGACAATCACACACCATCCACGATAGAGACTGCTCTCAGTCATATTGAATAATAAATATTCTATTCTTAAAAAAAGCACTTTGTGCAGTATATCAGGGCTGCTTCAATTTTATAATAAATCAAAGGTTCCATATTTTAAGACAAATAAGATACAGGGAAGAATTTCTGCTTGATGACATCCATCATTTTTATAAAATTAAAATAGAAAAGGAAGGAGGACCCCATTTACCCTTCAGGTTGCTACAGTGAAGGCAAGATCCTCCCACTGCTGGTGTACAAAATGTATTATTGTCATTAATGAAAAAGTTAATGGGCCATTTTCTTATATATCAATTTACATTTTACAATTTGAGTATACAAATGATATGTACAGCAGAGAGCTGATTATTTTTGCTCAAGGAAATAGTTTTAATGTGTTTTTATGGACATCAAATGTTGTGAATAATGATGCATCCACAGAATGCAAATAGGATGACAGCTCTTGGGCTGCGATCAACAGTCCTTGGATAAAAGGTCTGCTGGGACAGTAATGTTCGGTGGAGGGCCTAAACAGTAAAAAAGGAGAAACAAGGAGGACTCTGGGATATCGCAAAGGTGGCTCAGCAGACGGGCTTTTGAGTATGTCGCTTATACACAGCTATCAGGTGATATTCCCAGTTTGGAGAGAAAAATGTGTTTAAAAGAGAATGTACCTCGGAAACAATGAAGTGTCCGTGAAGTTTCAAGTGGAATGATATTGCTGACTCTGGTTGATAAAATCAATTTTGGATATTTGATAAGGCTCACCATGTAAGGGATGAATTAGAAGAGCATGTTTATACTACTTGCCCCGATCACCTCTGCTGTTCCAAGTCCTCCAAGGGGGAATCACTCTTCCTACTTAAAAGCGGCTGCCCATGCAGCCAAACAGGAATGTTTCCAGGAGTATTACACAACAGAGTAACTGGAAGGACACAGGAAGAATAATTTCTTGCGATAAAATACACCAAGTCACTTTACCAAGGAGCACAGAACAAACTCAGACCTTCTAAGAGCTCACAAATGCAGTCCCCGGAGCAGCCATCTTATTTATTAGTCGCTGGGAATTCTGGACACGTGGCATGTACATGTGCTCGCTCTGACTCCCACCTGCAAGCATGGCTGAGCTCTCTGCGAGCAGCTGACTCGACGCAGCCTTCTGCCCCCAAGTCCCATCACTAAGCCCAAACTGACGCTGCTCACTTCTACCTGGGACTGGAGGGCTACAGCACGCCTATAGGCATGCACGTGAGCAGACAGACACGCGCAGCCGAGGTAGGCAGAAGGCCAAGGCATCTGGATGAAAGCGAAAAGGTCAGTCAGTCATTCATCTCCGTTTTTTATCTGCATATTTAGGAACGAAGCCTCGGTGTTCTTCCCTCAATGAGATTTCCCATTTTAAAACTTTAAATAAGAAAGAAGAGAAATGAGTCTGAATTATCTACTTAAAGAAAAGTGAACTCTGGATAGTAAGTTTCTAGGTATCTAGATAAAAGTTATTTTGAAAAAAATGCTTATAAGATCATATTGATAATAAGAGAAGTGTTTTACAAGCATTTCTTCATCCTTTTTTATTTATTTGAAAAAGAAAGAGGTCACAAACTGCAGCAAACATGATTTAAAAATATCACCCATGATAGACGGTACTTAGGAATATTAAATTAAATGAGAAAAACTTTCTATTCCAGTTATGTTTTGATGAATATATGGGCATTTGCCAGAATAACAATGCAGTACAGTCTGGAAAGTGTATTATTTTTCAAGAGACACCGGAATGTAAAGAAATGCCTGTCCGTGTGTGAAAAAAACAAGACTGGAGATGCGCGCGGGACTCTTCAGGATAAAGGGGCAAGTGACGGAGATGCATTGGTCTGAAAACCCAGGATCATCACGTCTGTACTTGTTCTTTATTTTTCCTTTCTCAGCATGAGAGGGGGCAAAATGGCCAGATTCGGTGCCAAGATTCTACCCTTGCACACCATTCACTGGCTCCTACCCGCACTACAGGGTGCTCAGGGTGGCGTTGCCTTTTAGCCCTTGATCAGAACCCTTTCCCAGGCTGCGTTCACAAACTCCGCACGAAAACGCGCACAATGCAACACACACGACAGCCGCAAAAAGTCACCTCCCCTTCCAAACTTCCTGCCCCCAAACAAGTACACTTAAAAGTCACAGGAAATAGACCTGAATCAAAATCAAAATTAAATATCTGGAATTATTCAAAATTTGAAACACTGGAAACAAAAATAATTCAATTTGGAAAAGCTTCTAGAAAATTATTTTAGTTGCCAACATGACTGGAGAAAGTTCTTCCCACTCACCTCTCTTCAAAGCAACGTTACTTCCTTAACTTCTTTCTCTGGTCTGAAAATCAACATCTCTACATCCTCTTACATTTGGATTTATTTTCTCTTCCAAAATCCAGTATCAGTGTTTTAGGCACACTTGAAAAGGAGGTAGGTCATATCTGCTATCTTTAGCTATCCTAGGCATCGCTGAAAGCTGAAGACAGTTAACCTACATCGTAGATATTTCAACTAATTGTGCAATAAATCCTAACAGATAAAAGAATACTTGTATATTCATTTTCATCCTGACATGTAAGCATAAGAACTTGTTCAAAAAATTCCACTGCAACAGGTCATTCGGTTAGTGGAAGTTTATTATCTAGCTTACACTGTCTTGCTTTTAGTATAGGTCAGTATCCTATTTTTAGTATAGAGTCTGTCGAGTTCACTTTGTCAACCTGATTATACAAGAAATCAAAAGTGCCAATAGATCCTGAGTCTATTTTTTCAAAACTGGAGGGTTCCTATCCATAATTTAAAATGCAGCAAAATTTGTGGTTTATCTTTCCAATCTAGACTTTAAAAAATCTCACTCTGACTTCCTCCATAAAGAAACTAGAAATGATTATCTCCAGTGAAATTAAATGCTACTCAGAAAAAAAATCTAACAATCAAACATTTTTACTCCAACAGCCAAAAAGTAATAACTAGTCCAAAGCACATAAAAGAGACATAATTTTACCAAAGACTCCCTATAAATGTTATAAGATTAAAAGAATCAAAAGTTTCTTAAAAGTCACCTATTGTTCCAGCTCCTACAAAATAACTTATTTATTCCAAAATGCATTCTGCTTTCTATACACATAAATAAATGTAATTTCATATATTATAGGTAGCATTTTATTATACTTTTGTACTTAAAATCATGAATCAGGCATTCTTCTTCCTGTCATCACAATTAAATGGTCTTCAAAAAGACTGCATTTTTAATAAATGAAATTTCTGCTTGCAATCATTTTTTCCCTAAGAAATTACAATTAGACTGTCCTCTGGTGTTAGACAACATTCCCATAGATGTTAACATGGCTCGGGTGTCCAGTGGATTCAGTCAAAAGTCCGTGGGCTGTACAGCAGGAACTGTATGGAGGAAGGGTCTTCAGAGGCCAGGTGCCGGCAGCTAGAGAAGAGAGCAGGGGTTGGGACAGGAATGCACACTTCCGGGATATGACCCGAGTGATCCTCCTCTCCTAATGCCCCACCTTGGCCCAGCACCATCAGCCATGAGCTAATGAACGGATTAACTGACTGGTAAGTGTAGCACCGCTATGATGCAAGCCCATTCCAAATACCTGCAGCTTTTGGGAGATATTTTCCATCAGAACCATAACACGTCTGATAAAAATAAGGCCAGAAGGATTATTTATGAAAATTTATTTAATGTCCTTCACCTTGGTTATCAGATCAATGATTTACTGAACCAGAAGCATGCTGGTTCAGTAAATCATGCTTTCTAGGCAAAAAACTTTAGGTTCTATTTTGGAAATCAAACCTTCCCTGTCATCCCCACTCTCAGATTGTAAGAGAACATAGCTAATCAAGGAAACATAGGGCTGCAGTTCTGCCTGTCCATATCCAAAAGGCAGAACTTCCCTTGACTAGACGTTTGTCTGACAAAAGAATTATTTGCAAATTCTAAACTCTCTCTTTGAAACTATTCTCCAGGAGACAGCAGCCAGGACCATTTATGACTAGGTTTTGTAGCCAAATGAAAAATACATAGAAAACATCTCACAAAAATGGACCAAATCAATAAAGCAAATAAGTGCTTCTCTTCAGCACGCAGCAGGTACAGACTTATTTTCCCACCATTCTAAAGTAAGCCAGCAATCTATCTTGAAAACTAAAAAGAATATTTCACCACAAATTGACTGCATTTAATAAAATGCAAGCTCTCCTGCCCAGATAGAGAAAATTTGAAATCAATAGTCAAATTCCCCTTCTTCTTTTAAGTGAGAGAAACTAACATAGAACTTTATTGTTGCCCCATGAATTATCCCTCGGCTCTTCACGTTGTGGGAAGAACCATGCCAATTCTTCACTTTTCAGGAGTGGAAGAAAGACAAAGCACAGTAAATAGATCAGCAAATGACTGCCTCGTTCAGCAAATGGATAAATTAAAAAGAAAAATAATTTCCTTGTTAAGAATATATACAGGACACCAATCCTTAAAATGTATGTAAGAAGGCCTACTATAAATTTTTAAATTGAAAGCATTTCTTCCCAAATTGGTTGTGTAGTATTTTCTCTAATAACAACATGATGCAGTATTGAGCTAGTTAAGGGGAAAAATTAATAAATAAGGAAGAAGTTTAATGTGTTGCTTCAACCTTCATGGCAGCGGGCTTTCTACCTGGCATCAGGATGGATGCCTGGGCAAACACAAGCAGTGGCTGATGTTTCATGATCCCAACCACTGTGACAATGCCCCCAGCCAAGAAAGCTTGGGAAGAAGTCTATTCTGAAGGGCCAGAGTTTCCTTTCTAACAGAAATTTGTAGGTGTAAAAAGGTCCCAGGGCAAAATTTGTGGCACTTCGGTGCCCCCTTGTGTCCAAGTTGGCACCAGCATGAACTGCACCAGAGCTGCGTAGAAAGTGAGAACAGGAATTTCTTAAATCTCACAAGATCTCAGGGTAGGGTGAGACAGAATTGTAGTGCTCTACCTCAGGGTCTATGAATAGCCACTCGCTGGTGCACAAAGGGATTTCTGTACCCTTGCATGCACAGCACTTCCGAAGTCCTCCACCTGCACCCTGCACTGGGATTCATCTGGAAAAACCCAGAAAGAACAGTCTCGCATCTCTGGCTCCCAGATCTCCATAAACAAGGAAAATCACTTTAGAGTGAAAAAATGTTACATTCATATTCTCAAGATTTACAAATTTTGGATCTTGAATTTAAAGTCTTCTTGATAGTCTTTCTGCTTTGCTCCACCCCCCCACTCAATTTTTAATTCTGTCAAATTAAGTCACACATTCCCAGGACTAACTCTTTCATCCTCCCATCATATGCATCATTATGCTTCTTTTTTCCAAATACAGAATGACTTTGTGCAAAATTGGGTCACCAGTAGATGAAGGAATGTAAATACATTTAGCAGCTCCATTCTCACTCACCAAAATACACCCTGCAGCATTAAGAAACAATTCTACATGTAATGTAACCTGGAAATTTTTCAAGTTCAATGTGGGGTTGAGGGTGATGTACAATTTTCCCCATAAATACAAATTTGCTTCAGATGTTTGTCTCTGCAGATGGTTTGACTGCAGATCCAGAACTGGATTGCAGTTTTGTCTGCAAAAATTACCTGGAAACCATCTACTCTTTTCCAACATATTTATTCACACAGCTCCAAAGGCATTCCAATGTGGAGGTTGGTTCCGTCCTCTGAAGGAAATGACTGTTGCAGGTTTCAAATTTCATATACATCAAAGAGTGGTAGCATGAGGGAGCCAGCGATAACAGCAAAACAAAAGACAGGGAAGGCAAAGAAAAGCAAATGAAATGGGCCCCAGATCTTTGTGAGAACACCCATTCTGTCCCAAGTGGGAACGAAGTGCTGTTGTGACTCCCGGTGTGTTCTTTGTCAAGAAGCCATCAGAAATACCCATGGGAATCACAAGACGACACTTAAGGTTGTCTTCAGGCATTTGGCATTACCATGGCTCTCACAGACAGATGTCCTGTTCTTCAAAGGCAGGTAACGTCTTAACTGGCCCACTACCCCTGCCATTCTGAGATTCTCTTTTAAATTCTCTGAACAGTTTTAGTAGGATGAAGAAAACCTTTTGGTGGCTCTCCAGGATAAAAAACATTATTGAACAGTACTTCCATTGAATATTTTTATGCAAAAAGCAGGCCGCAGATTGAAGAAAGCAATGATTTTTGCTTCTGATACATCAACTTCAGGGTCACCATATCTTACAAGTGACTTTAATTTCCACCTTCACCTGCTGTCAGTAGCACATTTAATTAATTTTCCCTTGAATAGAATGGTTTGTACTACTCTGTTCCATGCTTTCTACAACTAATCACATTTGCATTTTTGAAATTCACTTTGAAGAGGAAGTTCTATGGGTCCCAGGGAACAAGGACTAATGACTACCATGGATTGGAACTGGACATGCTACCTTGAACTCATTCATAGCACTTTTCAACCAATGCCTCGATCCCTTCTTTTAACACAGTTCTGTGTCCAGAACACCTCCAAGGTCAAAAGTCATGACATAGTTCACCACTATTAAAGTACAAAAGTGTACAAGTGATTTAATTCATGCATAACTTGAGTATAATGTCAAGGTTATCCATGAAGTAGAAAAATGTAACTTCTATTTCAAGTATTTCTTCAAGGAATTGGAAGACAGATATGTAGTTAGTTTTTTGTTTTGTTTTGTTTTGTTTTGTTTTGTTTTGTTTTGTTTTTTTGTGGAACCGGGGATTGAACTCAAGACTCTTGTGCTTGCCAGGGAAGTACTTGTTCTACTGAGCCATCTATCCAGCCCCTATATGTAGAGTTTTAATTAGTGCCTTTGCTTACTCAAGGTAAGGACTCAGCTTGACTCCTCGATCTAGAAATCCGCTGGCAGATAGCTACCAGGCAGAGGATTTGAAGAAGAGTTAGATAATCTGTTCCTATAGAAGGTGTCTAAAGCATAGATTTGATATGGGAATGTGCAGGCTGCTGGCAGTGACCTCAACCCAGATGAAAAAGACAGAAATTGTTCCTCGAATCTAGGCTTATGTAATGTTGGATTACCTAACATGAGCGGCGCCTACATTCCACCCAGATCTTCCCCCATAAAGTCTCATAACAAGTACCTTCCACCACTCCAGTCTCTGCTCAAGTTTTATTTTTAGAAAGGCATTCTGTGATAATCTTACCTAAGAATAATTCCAAATTCAGAAGCTATTGATCACTGTAGCCTACAACATTTTTCTCCACATTTCTTTTTACTACTTTAAAAAAAAAATTTATTGAGATACAAATAGCAATGAGACAGTTTCACAAAAATCACTAGCACATTTTCAATAATTAATACATTGCATATTCTTCTCTTAGTGGTTATTCATTGTATAAGATACAGACCTGATATCCTGTCTCAAACACTATTAAAACAAACCTCTCTAATTCATTGAATTAAGAGAATGGAGCTGTATATCTATCCTATTTTGAGTATACAGATACAAAATGGTCACTCATTTGTATCCCCCTTTTTTGGTTAGTTTTGCCAGAAAAGGGCATTCTCTTGTCATTTAAATACTGTAGGTGCATGAATTCAGCAAAATATCACAGTACAGTCCAATAATCCATAATAGTAGTGGGTTCTCCATAAGACTGTCAATGTCTGAAGTTGTTGACTTGAGCATTTTACTTCTCATCATATTAATATGGGTTTATTTTTATACTTCGTTTTCATACTTTTCTGCTGGATGGTTAAGACCAAGAAAGAGCAAGACCTGTATAACAAGAAATGTAACTTTTGTATCTGATAAGGTCAGTCAAATCCCCTCAGAATTTAACCTGAAACCCTGTACCTCAGCTTATAGATCCTTTGTGACTCAGCCATATAGATGAGTCACAGCCATCATAACCTCTTTGCTTTTCACTCTTGACACTATATTCTGTGTTCTTATTAGACATGGTTCCCAATAGAACATAACTCAAGAATGGTTCCGTCCACTCCTATATCACCAATGCATAGAATAATGGTAAACACTTGATTAATATTTGTGGAATGGATAAATCAATGTACTATGGGTACCCATGCATTTTCCAATTGGAAATATACCTTTTAAAACAACTGCAAAATTTCCACCTAGACAATAACTCCTACAATCAACCATCTTATGCTTCATATATATTAATAGATTTTTCCCCACATCAGGAATACTCAAAGCACCAGGGTAAAATAGCACAGTGTTTTGAATTATGCTTCTCAAATTGTATCATGCATCAGAATCACCTCAAAAACTTCTTAAAAATCAGATCACTGGGCTGCGCCCCTAGAATTTCTAATTCAGTGAGTGAGTGTGTGAGAATCTGCATTCCTAACGACTTCCCAGATGATGTTCATACTGCTGGTTGGGGGACCACACTAAACACTTTTTCTCTAAAATTCTGTAGTCATGGTTGTTAAGCATGTTAAGCAGGGGATGGTTGTTAAGTACTTTAAGAAATTAAAACAGACATATTATGGAGTGCAAATTTCTCATGCATCTTTAAAATAAAATGAAATAGCATGCTGACTATGGGTTGATTAGGCTTTGACTAGAGCTCTCCCATGTTATTCTACTTGAGTACAACTAGTGGGAGAGAACTGATAGAAGCCATGTAGGGATCAGGGTAGAAGTTTCATGCATGCTGTAAAATTCTCCAATGAAGTGTCTCCAGAGATGTTCAGAGGAATAGTGAATTCTGGCTATAGGTGAGTAGGGTAGGAAAGCTCTCCTTTAGAGTGCTGACAAGTCTGGAGTGCCCATGAGAAGCAGAGATTTCCCTGGTGGTCAGTGGCAGGCAGCCAGGGAGCTTGGCTTAGGAGTGCAGTGGTTCGCCACACGGAGCGACTGTAATGTCATGCTATGTACTATCTGGGTCAGCCATCTGCAGGCCCTGTTGCTTTCAAATGGCCTTTTCCAGCCTTTATTTTTATCTTTCTCTTTCACCAGGAAATGAAAAGAATTGAATATAATTTAATGCTTTATAAAGTAATGCACCCCACATTATTCAGATCTCCCTGGTTCACATCCCATTTTCACACTATGGTGACGGATTCCTACCAAACTGACTCCATGCAAAGTACCACTGAAATCCAAGCCAAGAGGCTCTAGTCAAGGAAACAAAATACAGCCTTTCCTCATCATTTTTCTCTCTGAACTCATTCCTCAACCGCATTGCATGCATGGAAGGGCATATAATAGAAAAAAACAACAAATTAGCAAAGGAAAAAAGTTTCAGTGCTTTTGGCACATGGTAATCCTGTATCAACTGATTAGCACTAATTTATTGTGTATACATGAAGTGAAATTCTGATTAAATTTTAATATTAAATTTTCAAAAGATAAAGATCCTTTTCTTTACATTAATATCTTCTTAAGGGTCGGTCTACCCGGCATATAGTGTATGGGTCTGTAGTACACTTAAAATGATAATACTTTTCTCTGGTGAGATTCCTTAGGCTGCTTTGTTTTGTTTCATTCTTTTGTGTGTTTTTAGAGTTGTGGAAACATGTGCCAATTCCATTTTCCTTACATTATTTCTGTTTTCTTCCCCCAAATAAAAGCAAGGCATGCCATTCTTGGAGAAAGACATCTACATGTCCCTTTCTTATACCCCACAAAGGCTACTCAAAGAGTTTATTTGAGGTTTGGTTCCATTTGAAGCTATCCTCACACACATGCTATTTTATACTTAAAATTCAAAACCCTTCCTCCCACCCCGAAACTTTGTTTATTTCTGTTATTCCAGATGTATGTGCCAATCAGTTTAGCTCCTGCCAATTCCTGTTTATTAATAATGCCAACGAAAGGATTGAAATTCTACCAGATTCCAATCTCTTTTCATGCCTCAATAATGAGTCCTAAAAGGGACGAATTCTGATAGTGTCTCAACAATTCAAAAGACTAGGTACGATCAGAAATTTGACTGGCTTTTGCCTACCTTTCACGAACGGAGGAGGGCAATTCATAGAGCTGCCACTGTATATGTGCAGAAAATTTGCATTTTCATTGTTCTTTATTTTATGTTATTAGTTATTCATGAGATGAATATTACATTCAAAAACTAATCTATAAAGCCTTTGCTTTAAATAACAATGTGCTGTTTTTGTTGTAGGGGTTGAACAGAGAATGGACGTCCCATTTAGAGATCCTGTACAAAGAACTGAAAAATGAATGACATGCAAGCTCTTCCTTGCCATATGTAAAATCAGGATCTGAAAGAGAATGGCACAAGAGTGGGAACAAAACAGACTGCGCTACATAGGTTCACACACATAAGGGCTATGTTAGCCACCTGGACCTACTGGGAAAGATCGCTCACCAACCAGCCAAAGAAAAGAGAAGGTCAAGTTTAACCACATCACATAGTGAACCTATAAATGACTAATTATTTCTCTCACCAAAAAGCACAATCTGTATGTGAGGCAAAAACCAGAAAGCATCTGAACTCATTTTTTATTTTCAGTTGGATATAATCCAAACTTCATACACATTAGTCTCTACTTTTTCCAATAAAGCTTCATGTCTACATTAACACAAATTGAGAATAAAAAAATAAAGATTCTACTCTCTTTCTTAGTTTGAG
>NDGN011439762.1:0-12763 GCA_002564285.1 Tympanoctomys barrerae
TTCCAGGGGATACCAACTAAAGTAGCTTTTCCAAAATCTTTGCTCTTCTCATCTTGTGAGCCCTGCTGTGTACTGAAGAGGTCTTTTTCCAGAAGATAGTTCCCAACTCCAAGTTAATGCTGATGTATCCCTTTACCAAGCACTCAAGGTTCATCAAGCCAAGAATGGAAGGAAAAATGAGATGGACAGGCTAAGCAGTTAGATCCTAACATGGGACCCACCTACTAGGCTCAAGACATTTGGCAGAGGACGTAAGGGTCATCAGCATCAAAATGAGAAAAAAGAAGGTCTTTGATATCAAGACAGGTGTATCAGTTAGGGTTCATTAGAGGAACAGACTTGTTAAGATATATATTAACATATCATACATAAGTATATGTATGTATAACAAATAGGGAACTTACTAAGTAGGCTTACAGTGGTTCCATAGAGTCAGGAGTGGAAGAATGCAAAACAATCATCTATACACTAGAGTCAGAGGAATTCAGTTGAAAGTTGAAGGCTTAACTCTTTCTGGAGAGTCTAATGCAAATCTGTGTTAGAAAGTGGAAGGTCCTGTGTTGTAAGGCGAAAGAGTGTGCAGGGAGCCTGAAGAGCCCAGGTCAGGAGCTTGAGGGTTGTGGAAAAGAGCTCCTCTGAAGAAGCAAAAGGACTGGCCTTCCTTCCCTTTTTATTCCATGGAGACTGTAAGCCTATTGATTGATCCCCCCACGTCTGGGATGGAAATTCTTTCTTCGGTTTAAAGCCTACATGTCAGTCATCCACAGTTACACCCAGAACTGTGCTCCATTAATCCACTAGGCATTTCTTCATCCACTCAAGTTGATATCACAATTATCAATCACAATGGGCATAGAAGAAAGAGATTAGGATGGGAAAGGAGGCAGAACACTACTGCAAAACACTGGGAAGCAGGGCAGGTGGTGATTTTAAATTCCCAGCTTTTGTTGTTATGTCCTGACTCTGCAAGTGAGGCTTGCTTTCTTTTAGCAAACCAGACCCCACGGGCAAGTAGGTACAGTGTGAAGGAAGGGCTCTGGTAGGCCGAGCTCTCAGTTTCCATGGTTTTCCTAAACTCCTCTATCTTTATCTCTGTCCACTCTAGAGTCACTGAACAAGTCTTTCATTATGATCATCATCTCTTTTTTTACCCAAGAGATTGTTTGTAATCTGATTTTCTATACAGCCTCATTCATCTGGGTTTTTTTGTTTTGCTTTGTTTTGTTTTGTTTTGTTTTACTTTTGCTACTACCATTTCAGAAAATCCAGGTGGGTGGCTTCTTACTTCCTCTACCTTATCATCCCCTGGACTTGTCCTGTGTGAGCTGAAGGTCTGAAATTTAATTGTACTTCTATGTCTTGTCATTTTTTAGACTTTTTTTTCTGGTACTGGAGATCAAACTTGGGACCTTGCACTTGCTAGGCAGGTGCTTATGCCACTAAGCTGTAACTTCAACCCTATAGGCTTTTAATTTTAATTTATTTTCTGTGTTGATGCTTGTCAATTGCTTATGGCAGGGAGTAGGTAGCTTTATCACCAGTACCAAGGCTTCCCTAGGAAATGTCTATTCCTCAGAAATATCTTGTAAGTGTAGCCAGCTCTTGGCCTTTGTATCTGCCTCCTCAACTTATTAGGGATGAGAAGTTGCTACCAATTTGGCGGCATAGTCCTTTGGTAATGGACTATGGTGATGATTATGGCTCCACCCAATCACAGTGAAAATGAAAATGAAACAAACAGAACAGTGAAATTCCTCTGGTGTCCACAGCCAAATCTATGCTAGGTAACCCCACCAAGTCTGCAGCAGGGTAAGTGCTGAGTGTAGGGCTGATCTTGGCCTCCAAGGGTAGGGGCTAGGGCTGGTGTCTTCAGCCAGCAGCCCTCTGGGTGTCCTCAGCAGCCTGCCCGTCTCCTTACCCTGATACCTCTCTGTGGTTCATCCATTTCTGTAGGGCCCTCAGGGATAGCCCCGGCAGCTTCCAGCCCTGCACTTGGTTAGACCCTCCCAGCCCATGCAGAGCCAGCCCTCTTTGTCCCACTGGGTCCACACACCTCTCTCTTTCATGCCACTGGGAGCAGGGCAGGAGGGGGGGTGCTATGCGACTTACTCCCTTCATGGCAGCCACTGTGACTTCTCCCCTTGTTGTCACTAGAGGTTCCAGTTAACCTATGGTGCATGAGGAAAAAAAACTCTGGCCCATCAGAGAAGGACCAGCTTCCTCATCACTCACTTCTATGTGTATTTCCAGTGAAATTTGCTGCCAGGCTGGCGAGTCCTCTATTTGCAAAGGGGCAAAGGACAGTGTAGCCCAAAGCTGGGCTATGTGGCTTTGTTTGCCACACAATTGTAGTTCACCAGCTTTTGGGGAACGTCCCAGAGTGGCAGTCCCTGCACTTGCACAGGCAGAAGTCCTTTCAGGCAGCCCTGTGGACTACTTTGCCATGTTTACAGTCCTATGCCTATGTTGTTTTTGAGCTATATGTGTCTTATTTCAGATTAATTTTGGCATCAGAATGTGTGTGTCCCTCATTTTTTCCCACTACCTGTGTTTTTAGGTGATTTTCTCTGAGTAACTCCAACATGGCCCCTTATCTATGCAGCCATGTTGAATCTCTCAGTCAGGACCATGTGTTAGTGCAGAAACAAGGGTAGGTGGGGGCCAGATAGAGTTCTGACATCTCCATTTAGTGACGTTGGGGATACTTCATTACTGTGTTCTGCATAGAGAGTACCTGGACAGTGGGGAGCAAAGGCACTGCTTAGGAATGCTGATCTGGCAGAAAGGTAAGCAGTATAACAGAGACTTATTTAAAAAACACAGAGATTAAAGACCATGGCAGAGACAGGTTGCTCCCTGAAGGACTCAACAGGAAGTCAGAGATGCAGAGAGGTGATGGGAGATGAGAAGAGATGGAGGAGGAGACCATGACCATCTCACAGGGACCTGAAGTCTGCCTCTCCAGCTCACCTGTGAACTTCAGGATAGCAGCATGGACAGCCATGTCTGTCACAAGAGCCAGAGAAGGCACTGCCATTACTGCCCTTTTAGAAGCTTCTGTAAGTGAAATGGATGCAAGGTGCAGGAATACAGAAGTGGGGCAGGTCTGGCTGTGACACTGAAGGCCCCACACAGCTTAAAACTCTAGGAAACAGAGACAAGAGGTTCAAGAGTAGGATAATTTCTATCCCAGCCAAGCAGCAAGGAACTCCACATGACTTTCAACTTTCAACAGATGTCAGCCTTCTGGAAAGTCCAGCATAGGCAGCCCATGATGCATGAACACCAGGTGAACCCAGGAACCAGGACTTTCTGCTGGTGGCAGATTGACGTCCTGCAGACAGGCTGCTGCCTCTGATACCAGTCACTGCCTTGTAGCTGGCTGCGTGTGGTCAACCTGCTGCAACATCAGAGGCCAGAAGAAATGGGTGCCACCTGCAGAGGAACCCAAAATAGCAAGCTGTGCAGCATTGCCCAGGATACATCAGACAGTTGCAAATCTGAAAGGATCCAGAAGCTCTGGACACCATCATCTAAGTTCTAGAGCTGAGCCTAGCTTGTCCAAGCCCTCAAGGTTGGAAGCAACAGAGTGGAAATCGGACCCATGCCAAAGTTTAAGGAGAAGGAAAGAATATTCAAGAGACTAGGTATGACATGCAAAATACTTGACAGCTGGCCTTTTATAGAATAGGATTGCTCTCCCCTGGATTTGGGGGCTAGCTGCATTTCTGGCAAACAAATAACCAAAGGCCAAGGGAGATAAGGAGGGTCCCAGAAGGTCACTGACTGCAGACACTACAGATACTCATGTCTCTCTTTCTAACTGGCCTAAAACAAATCCAAAACACATGTACACAATCACACATGCGTATAAACACATGCAAGTGCACATGTGCACGGACACATGGGCACACACAGCCCAAGCCTGAGCCGGCAGTGGTCCTGGGATGATGGACCCTTATCCCTGAGATTTCCTTTGGTCTGCAAAGCAGATGATGCAGGAAGGCAGCTTGCAAATTTGAACAGCTTTCAAGGCAGAGACTTTTCTTTGTCTTAAAACCACATCTACTTAGTCTGCACAGAGAGCCAGCTGTGGAACCTGCAGAAGTGTCCTTCCTCCTGCCACCTTTCCATGGCAGCTGGGCTCAACTCTCACTGTCTCCTCCAAACAAGAGCCCTGTGGCCAGGTGGGTTGTGGGCTTCCCAGAAGAGGCTGGGGGGAGACATCAGAGCTCTCCCTGTTGAGGAAGGGAGCCTGGGCCAGCGTGAGAAATCCCTGCCAGACATGGCAGCCTCAGACGCTGCCCACTTGTGTGCTGTGGCCTGTATTGCCCTCTGTGGGCAAAATTGATTCAAACAAAGTTGGATGAAAGAGGCCTGTTTCCCAGCATGCCAGTGACCAAGAAACCCCAGTCCAGTACATGGATTCCAAACCCATCTATCCACCCAGAGACTCACAGCAGGGAAGTCATTATGGGTACATGCTAAAGAACACAGAGGGAAAGACCTAGGAAGAAACTCAGACAGTATTGCAGAGGTTGGGCCCAGTGGTTTCAAGGTGAATTCTCACTCTGTAGAAACCCACCCGCCGTGACCCCAAGGGGACACCTCCACTCTCCTCTCCCAACTGCCACTCCACCGTCCTTCCCTAGCCTCTACTTCCCTACCATTCTGCCCACTTCACTGTCCCCTTTGGGACTCAGTGGTAGACATAATTCATGGGCACACTACGAGCTTTTGGTGGTACTTTCAACTAAGCACCAAGACACACAATTGGTACAAACAGGGTACCCAGTGTGGCCACACCCCCTGGCAAGGGCCTGGCACAGGGACCTCCATGTCCCAGGCCAGTCCTGGCATCTTCCCATAGCCTCAGTGAGGCTTTTACAGGAGAATGCTGAGTGACCAGCAAGCTTACTGGAAGAGCCACTGTGTCATCACATCGTTGTCTGGAAAGCTGTTGCTGCCCTGTACACATTTCTGTGCTTGCCTGGCTTAGAACCCAGCCAAGTAAACCACTGCTACATCTCCAAGCTATTTTCTGGAGAATTCATGTCACAGTTTAAGGAAAGAAGTTGAATGTGAGCACATTTATAAGGAATCAATGCTGTTTCTCTCTAAAGGAGGAAATCCTTTCTAAAAAAAAAAAAAATTGCCATAAATGGAGCAGTAGTCACAATGAGATTCAACATTATAAATCTTAGCCCAGAATAATTCAGTTATCCTTGAAGGTGGCAGTGTTTTTCCCCCTCATGCCATGACTATTCAGAACCAAATGCTTCTTGTTCTCACAATGCAGATTGGCAGCAGACAGAACTTCATTAAAAGAGCTTGGTCCCTCAGTGAAACCACTTGGCCGCCCGCCCTGTGGGGCCTACTTTCAGACTTAGTCCACTTTCATCCCTTAAGGAAGGCTCGTGATCCTTTCTCCTTTTTAATTTTCTCTTCTCCAACTTGTGTTTTGTCTTGCAAAATGTCAAACAAACTAAGTACATGGCCTTCTGGCATGCACCAGAGAAAGAGACAGAAATATACACCCACTTCTATTCTCAAACTTCCAGTTATATTAATTTCAGTCTAAAACAAGTGCCCAAACCCACAGCCCAGGGCAATGAGGTCACCATAGAGGGAGAGGGAGGGAGGCATGGTCTCAGCAGGCTGGTGACCAAGCGGGCTGGGTGTCTGCTGCCCTGGGATCAAGCCACTGAGAGGTTTAAATCTCAGTGGCCTTTGTCCCTCAGCAGGAGCTGATGTCACTCAACTCTCCTTAGATTTGATGAGACAGCCACACATTTTGACTCTTTCCCTTTGTACCAGTCAGCATTTCCATAGCTGGGACACAATATCCAACACTCACAGCCTAAAAGAGGAGAGGTTGGGGTAAGGTTCTAGCACTTTCAAAGTTCAAGACTTTATACCTAGGTTACTGGCCCACTTCGAATTGATTCTTGATTTTTGTGCAGGGTGAGAAACAGAGATCTGGTTTCAGCCTTCTACATACAGATGTTGCATCAGCTTTGCCTTTGCTGGGACACAACACCAGACCTTCCAGTTTAAAGGAGCGGAGAGTTAATTTGGCTCACAGTTCAGGGGTTTCAGCCTGTGGTCAGCTGGTTCCAAGAAACATCATAAAAGGTGCAGTGGATCAGAGCACTTAGATCACGAATGCCAGGAGTCAGCGTCTAAGGAGCAACATCAGAGAGGGAGAGGCAGGGGCCAGGTGGAAACCCCAATGTCACACCTCTATGACCTGCCCAGGCACACCCAGAAGGACTTTACGAATCCCAAGCCAGTCAAGTTGACAATCCAGTTTAACTGCCACACCCATGTATCTGAAAAGCAAATTCCTCATTTACATTTCATATTAACCCTACGGTTTGATGCTTAAGAAAAGAATCATCCCACAGATCAGTACCTCCCGCAGGAGATCACTGTAACACCGTCACATAAGAATGGACTTTGCAAAGGCGGTCAGTTCGCCTACCAGACATTGACTGGTGTATCTTGTGGTAGAAATTGCAGATAATGCCGGGGGGTGGTGACAAGATATCTCTCCCCATTATATTAGAGTTGACTGGACACACCGGGGAGATAAAATGACCCAGGGTGAGGTGAGGCTCACAGTTCATGGTTTTAGCACTCTAAGAGAGTCAGTGGTGGCTATTTCTCAAATCGGGCCTTAGTCTTATTATGGATCCGCTCATTTAACCCTGACACTATGGGTACTGCTATAAAGGAAGGCATGTGCGTATTGTATTCAGTTAGCACTTAGGTGCAAAAAAAGGTTTTTTTTAAACCTCCTGATATGCACTCAAGATCAACTGAAGAGTGGGGCTGTTGGTATTGGCAGGTAAGCACCTCAAGCTATGAGCAGTTACACCGGACAATTCTGTGGGTGCTTGGTCTCAACTTGCCTCACTTTTGACCTTGTGTCTACTCCTGGTATATGATGTCATACAATGAATTACCCACAGTCCCATGTGGCTCAGCCAACTTGCCCAGGTTTGCTGGTCTATCTAGCCTGGAGTTGGAATGGGGGGTGCTCGTACATGTTTTTTATAGTACATGTGCATTTGTCCATTATCAACCCAGTAAGCATTTTCTATCTATCATCTATCATGCATGTTTTATATATGTGGTATGATCAAATAGTGAATAATTTTTTAAATATTACAGTAAAAGACACATTACAGATAATCTCCCTCAGAATAATACACACAGACACACACAGACACACACACACACACACACACACACACACACACCCTTCAATACACTTAATCTGGTGGGCCTGGCCACTTCCTGCAGTGGCTCTGGAGTCTTCTTTCCTGCGTGTCTTTAGTTACGCTGTCCTGGCTGCCTCAGTGTCCTGAATGGATTCAAAACATTTCCCTTTCATGGTCATTTTGATTTTAGGCAAAAGCTGGAGGCTTCATGGTGCCAGAGCCAGGAATACAGTGGATGAGGGTACACTGCCATGTCCCTATGAGCTTGCCTTTCCAGTGGATGGCACTTGGCAGCACAAGCCGTATTGTTTATCACCACTTGCAAAGACATCAAGGAAACAGGACTTCCAGAACTGCTTCCAAAAGTGGCGAGAATGATGAGACAAGTGCGTTCAAAGCAAAGAGCAGTGTATTTTGAGGGGATTCACAGCAGTATGCCTTTTGAAGCAAACAAGATATCCATCTCCTATTAAAATAGATTTAGGGTGCTTACAAATTTCCTCTGAGCACTTTATTTGCAAACATCTCAGGAAATGTAATACTGCCTTCATGACAATGCAAAACTCAACACTAACAAAAGTCCTAAAAGAGAGCTACTTTGGGGATGGCTCCCATGGGGTCAGACTGACTGCATTTGAGTCCTGGAGCCCCCCCACTTTGTCCTCTTTGAGTAATGTTGGACAAGTTACTTTACCTCCAAAGCCTCAGTTTGTTCATCTATAAAATGGAAATAGTGAGGCTGTCTATGGGGGGCATTGGGCGAGGTTTAAATGAGACCCTGTGTGTAACACAGGCTCAGGCCATGACCAGAGTCACACAGGCCTGGCCAGCCCCACCCTCTGCTCTTACTGTCCTGAGATCCTTAACACTTTGCACAGTGCCTTTTTCTTTGTTCCGGGAGAGGGCTGGGATTCGCTTTGAGTGACCCTATTCCAGAAGAGCTTTGCTGCTCCACGAATTTCTCAGCTGCTTCCCAGCCCAGGCAACGTTTGCTAATATTGTTGATCGACCCTGTTGGTTATTCATTATTTCAAAGCTCAGTACACAGCCAGAGCTAATTAAGCACCTTTAGTGCATAAACCACCCAGAAATGCTATTAGAGCTCTGAATTATTTAGTAATTATAAAGGTAAGTTAGGGAGTGAGAGGCTGGCTGGCCAGAGAGAGCCCAGGAGTGTGGTTTTAGGGGCTGGGACAGCGCACTGTATTGTGGGTCATGGCCCTGATGGGTGCTAGGAGATGTCCAGATTGTCCTTCTACCTTCAGAACTCATATCAAAGAGAAAGTTACTCCCTGGTAACTTTGACAGTGGCTGAATTGTGAGGCTGGTAATGAGCGAAATCAAACAATTGCTGCCAGTCGGAGCTTCAGAAGCGGCTACTCCCAGGGAGGGAGCTGGGAGCCTCCTGTCACCCGCCCCCAGGAAAATGAGCACCACAGCTGCCCACGCTGCCTTCACGGGGCTGCCCAGGTTCAGTTGGGGACAAAAGCCCTGGGTGGCAGGGGGAGGAGGAGACCAGAGGAGAGCCTGGCCTTTAGAGCTCAAGGAGGAGGGGCCGCTCCCCACCCAATCCACCCCCAGTCTCCAAACACCCACCCTGAGCATGGCAGGCGCGGGGAAGGGAGAGCAGAGAAGGCATGGTTCAGGCTCCAGGAAAGCTTCTAGAGTCTTTGTTTGTTTGCTTGCTTGCTTAAAATACTTTTTAATAAAATAAAAATAGTGCCTATTTGGGGAGTTGGGATTCACTGGGAAAGGAAGGACCCTGTTGCAGGGAGAGCATGGCTGCCTGAGGCATGCTAATTCTAGAACCAGCAGGGGCTGAGCAGCTGTGAAAGGGGCTTTGAGCAGAGGGCTGCCAGGATCCAGTTGATGTTTATCTTTTTAAATTTTGTTGGTGGTGGTGGTGGTGGTGTTAGCTGGGGTTACTGGGGACAGAACACAGGGCTTTGCATTAAACTGCATCCCAGCCCTTTTTTTGTTTTTATTTTGAAACAAAGTCTTGCTAAGCCACTGGGCAGCACCGAGGCTGGGTTCAAACTTGCAGTCTTCCTGCCTCAGCCTCCCAGAGTGCAGTCACCCAGCATAGTCACTCAGTATCATGCCAGGCTCCAGCTGATGTTGTGAAAGGGCCTCTGTGTGTGGTTTTCAGGGGCCACAGAGCAGCAAGTTGGGAGCCCAGCAGAGGCAGCTTGAATGAAGAAGGCAGAGGTAGGAGCAGCTGTTGGAATCTGAAAAAGTTGAAAGAACTACTCAAAGAAAGAGGACAGACATGGTGACCACCAGGCTGGAGTGTAAGCAAAGGGAAGGCCAAGCCACGGCCAAGGCTGGGACCTCTGAGGATGGGGACAGAGGGTGGTGCACGGCCAGCTGGGACTTGGCGATGCTCACTGGCTCCTTTCTCTATCTCTGTGCCTACAGAGTGGGCCCATAATGAAGATGTTAGAATGTACAAGTGCTTATAAGTTACAGTTAATTAAGTGACATCAAGTCTAGACTTGTATCAGAGTGCAGCAGGGTCAGGTTGGGTTTGAAATATTTATTACACAACCAAGTGGAGAAGTCCAGCTGGCGCTCTGATATATGAGCTTGGAGTTCAAGGGCTGCAGATATAAATTTGGCCACTGGGAGTTTGAAAATGAGTAAGAAAAGAGAAAAGACCAAGTCCAGCTGAGCAACGGGAAATCACAGATCCTGAGGTGCCAGCAAAGATGGGAAGAAGCAATAGGCAGCTGGTGGGAAGCCGCACAATGACTGGAAGTTCAAGGTTGTAGGTACGTCAGGTGTGTGAGGAGGTTTCTCTTGATAGCTATGTAGATTGGAATGAGAGGCTTCTGGTAAGGTGATGGGATTGTGAGTTGTGAACCTCTTCCATGATTTACCTCACCATTGGATGGGCTACCTGGGGGTAGGGTCTATCTGGAAGAAGTGGGTCCTTGGGCTGTGCCTTTGAGACTGTGGCTGGTCCCTGGCCATTTCGCCTCTGCTTATTCTCCTGGTCTCTGTTGCCTGGCCACCATAACTGAAGCAGCTCTGCTCCTCCACAGCCTTCCACCATAATGTTCCTGCCTTGGAACCAGCCAACCATTGACTGAACTCTCTCAAACGATGAGCTGAATTGAACCTCCTCTCCTTTAGGCCATTTTTTTAGACTCTTTATATCAGGTATTTTGTACCAGCAATGGAAAGCTGACTAACACAGTCAGCAAGTTAGGATGCACTTGCCAGGGATAATTTTCACTGGGGGTTCTGGACATGGAGTGGAGTAGGGAGAGCATAGAGCTCTGGTCAGGATGAGTTGGAGAGAAGAAGGGGAAGAGATGGGAGAAGCAGGTAGAGAAGGATGTAAGTAGGAGTCTTATTTTCCAAGGCAGAAAGGAAATGGAGGAAGTGGCCATTGGTGGGGCTGGAAGCAAGCAAAGATTTTCCTTTTAGAATAGAGTAATGGCAGCCAAAGAGAGTAACCAAGGGGCAGGAATAAGCCACAGATGGGACTTGCCAGCTTGTGAGTGTTTCCTTATAATGTTTACCACATCCCAGGAAAAAAAAGAAGAAGGTCTTGGGCTTAGAATGAGAGGAAAAGGCTCTAGAGATGTAAGGAGAGAGGATAAGGACACTGCAAGTTTGGACTGTTGGCTCATGCTCCACCTTCAGTCCCTAGAGGATCCTTGAAGGATTCTGAACTCATAAGCACTTATAGATTAGGACCAATGACTGCAGCCCAGGTCCACACTAGCTAATAATAGAGCCAACCTAGCTGGACTCAGTTGGCAGATGCAGGAGCCAGTAAGAAGTGAGACCAGAGTGGCCAGCTCTCTGTGCTTGTCTCCTTGGGCTCAACCCAGGCCTATCACTGACCACCAGAGAAATAACTGGTGGAAAACATAGTGGCCTAACTTTATCTTAATTTTCTCATCTTATACCAAGCCAAGCAGTAATACTGTCCCACAGAGCCACTGTTGTGGTTTACTGAAAGAATGCATCTAAAGTACTTTGCACATGATAAGCCAAGATGGAATGATAGCTTTCATCGTTACTCTTAAGTATCCTTATAGCACTAGGAAACTGTAGCACACGAATGATTGGTATGACAAGGTCATCCTAGATGATCCTGGTAAGTGACGACTGGAGTCACCACTGAGTGCCAGAGTCTCACCTTCACAGCAGTAGAAATGACTAGATTTTTCTCAAGTGCTTATAGAAATGACTGGATTCTGGGACCCAAACTCACAAACACCAAACTCACAGAAGACTGATGTTTCAGCCAGAAAAATAATTTAGGAAAGAATTATTGAGGGAACAAAGCTGTGATGAGAGGCTTGTTAAAGAGCTTGACATCTGAGCCCCAGCACCTGAGTTGGGTAAAGTGAATGAGCATAAGCTGTGATGTGTCCTTACCTCAGGTTACATCTCCTAGTTGGACTGAAAACTTCTTGTTGGTGGCCAAGGTTACCCATTTGCTAACCCAAATGAGGACTTGCATTTTGACTTCATAGGACCAATCTCCAGGCAGCCAACCTTCCTAGATTCATCTACCTATTCTTCCTAGGTACACTGTTATAGCATTCTTAGCATGGAGGCAGCATGACTGGCTCTAGATCCGGGCTGTCTCCATCCAAGAAGATGCACTCTTTCTCACAAATTCTGCAGATGTTATTTCACATGCAGGTTAGTGAGTTACCAGTTAACTCTCAAAGGGCAGCCCCGCATCTCTGTTTTGCTCTGTATTGGTTGATCAAAGCTGTCCTTAGACAAACACACGCCATGCCCTATACATCTCTTTTAATTTATGTATTTATGTTTCTTTGTTTAATAATTAACCTCATCTCTATCTCAAAAAGAAGCTAAACTGTATTTGTACAGGGAATTTGCCATTTATTTCACAATCCACACATTAAATTTAAGAAAGATGACATCCATATGTTCCTGACTTATTTATTTTGAACCCATCAAAACATTTTAACAGCTACCTAATGCCTAAGGATCATTTTGAAGTTTATTAATAGGGTTTTTTAAACCTTTCCTTCCTCAAGGAAATAAAAGAAGGTATAGGTGGTTATACTTTATGAATGGGAAATAAACCAAAAACTAAATTTCTGTTGCTTTGGACAGACTTTGGCCTATGAACTCACTTCTTCCCTCCCTATTTATCTTGCATTCTACCCAACAGTTGAATTATCTGCCTACAGAAACCATGTTATTCTTAGGGCCACTTCTTCCAGAGTTGAGGAGAGAGCCATGAGTTGTAGGGCAGTGTCCTCAAGGGTACAAATCCTTCTATCACTCAGGAAGTGTCTAAGTCGAGGATGGGATATGCCCAGCCTCTTCCTACAGACCACCCCCCAAGCAGGCCAGAGTGGAAGCAGCCATGTCAACTCTGCTATTCATTGCTTTCAGAACGCTCTATCCCCACTCAGTGTAGACCACTGGTGCCAATCCGTGACTACCACCAAAGGGAAACAGAATGCCACCACTAGGCTACCTTCATAGTTTCTGCCTTGATAAGGATGAAAAATTTGCTCTGAGCAACCATCCTATCA
>NDGN011439775.1:0-14023 GCA_002564285.1 Tympanoctomys barrerae
CATCATCAATCACTTTCCTCTTTGGCCCCATAATCTCCTTGATCAGAAAATTTGGGACACTCTGGCTACATTATTTAAACTTTCTTTTCTCACCTATAAAGTTGAGATAATAAATTATATCTCATAGATTGTTATGAATCTGAATGAATTCATCATTTTAGCACAGCCTGATAAAGTTAAGCTGTAATTATTATGCTATAAGTCAGTAAATTTCAGAAAAAGCAGGGACCTTAGAGCCCATCTGTTGGCACATCCTTGCTTCAATTACAGTTGGCCCCAAGGGCTCAGAGGGAGTCATTTACCCAAGTACGTAGATTTTTTATCCAGAGCTTGTTTTCTGGCTCCTTGGGATACAGGTCATGTTCTAAGAGTAGTGACATAGATGGTCCCAGAACAAGTTGTGTGCTCTGCCTATGTCACTGCCTGTCACTTACAGCCTTCCACTTTATCTGTCATTCTTTAGAGACAACATTAGATATGAGTTGTTTTCTTAGCATAATTTTTTCTGTCATTTACTCCTGATAACTTTCAAAATATCAAAGATTAGATCAATTAATAGAGGTCCTGAGAAACGGAAAGACATTCACCCGACTTGCTCATCTTTAGGGCAGGAGATGATGGACTGACTTTTGGGTGTGAACTCTCAGGTTCACAGATCAATGGAGGGGAAACATGAGTCCCTCTGGAACATCTGGAGGCTGCAGAGAGCTTCTGAGGAGCACTCTCTGCTCAGTGAATGTCCTAATGCAGCCCTTCTGAGTGATGTGGGTCACCTCGTTGAAGACACATCACCTGCTTCTCTGCAAAGCTTGCTTCTCTGCTCCCATGCCTGTCTCCCTGGAAGACATATCTTCCTAGGGTGGCTGCCCTGGACACCCCAAGTTGATCTGTTTCTTTTCTTCCCTGCAAAGCAGACTTCGGAAGCTCTGTGAACCTGACTCCCAGCTCCTTCTCATGCGCCTGTGTCGGGGGCCAACACTGAGCAAAGTGAACTCACAGTTTGTGTATCATGAACTGGAAGGTGAGAAAAGTTTTAAACACTGATGGCTTGGATCTTTTTTTTTTCTCCTTCAATTCATCAGCTTTTGGTCATTGTAATGATATAGGGAAGATAATTTCTTTATAAGACAAAGTGTTTTATTAAGCTCATAGTTCTGGGGATTCTGGTCTGTGCTGGCACAATTGTTGCTTTGGGCCAGTAGGCATGGTGCCCAGTGACAGTGCCAGGGAGCACATGATAGAGCAAAGAAGTGGAAGAGGACAGACTAGGGTCCCACAGTCCCCTTCAAGGTCAGCCTCCAGGGACCTGAACTTCCTGCTAGGCCCCAGTCTCAGGATCTATAACATCTCCCCAGAACACTGCCCTAAGAACCAGTCCTATAACACATGGGACATTTAGGGGGTGTTAAGCTTCCAAGCACTTCTAGTTGTAAAAATGAAAAATAGCAGCTCTATAGAAGCAGATTAATTAACAAAGAAAAATATGAAAGCATAATATATTTTTTGTTTTATCTTTTAGATTAAAACACTTTAATGTACATGTATTTCCCAGACTTCTGGAGGAACACAGGCCTTTCTGCGAATGTACATCTGCTCACTTCACATCAGTCTCTTTTCTTGCAAAAAAACACACCTTTAAAGTTTCACACTTTGGTTTCTTGAAAGCAGTGTACTGAGTGAATGTTTTTGTTCTCCTAAATTTGCATGTTGCCACCCTTATCCCAACATGATGGCATTTAGAGATAGATCCTGGGGGTGCTGAAGGGATCAGAGGATGCAGCCCTCAGGCATGGATTAGTGCTGTTGTATAAGAGACCCCAGAGAACTTCTTTTTCACCCTTGTTCTGCCGCGTGAGACTACAGGATTCTGGAGCCCAAAAGGACCCTCTCCAGAAGCCAGCTGTGCTTTCAGCCTGCAGAACCATGCAAAGTAATGTCTGTTGTTTCCAAGCCAGCTGTGGTACTTCATTATGATAACCTGGATTGACTGAGACAGAGATCTGTAGATCTCATAAAGCAATCTACATATAGAATTTCTAGATTTTTGTGTCCCTCTTCTGTAATCTTTTATAGTGGGCTTACAACACCTTTTTTTTTCCTTATTCACACTTAAGTCTTTCAGAGCATTCAACTTACTCATCATGGAAACACCTTTTTTAATAAGTCATAGATAAATTGTCTAATGGAGAGTCGGGTCGAGTGCAACTTGAACTGGCTGGGGAATAAGCACCAGTGGTGTCCGTAAAGTGTTAGGTTTAGGAAGTGAGGAAAGATGTTAAAGGGCAGCTAGAGAGTGCCCCGGCTGTCTGCATTCAGAGAACTGTGGATAAGCACACTTTGACAGAGGTAAAAGAGAATATAGTTTAATTGCAGAAGTCAATAGTGTGAGGTGGTTGGTCAAGAGAGCAGCCACTCCAAGAAGTTTGCTACAGCCACTCTGCTAAGTATAAGATCAAACAGGAATCCATGCATTATGTCACTATTCAGAGATCGCTGCTACTGCTAACAAGATTGGTGTATTTTCTTCCACACTCGCATGTATGTGAGTGTGCTGTATTTATCAAGTGTAGGTTGTTACTGTATTTTTTGGTAATGATTATAAGCATGTCTTTGTTCAGAACACCCAAAAGGCTGCTTATTGTGAGGAGGTCTGGCAAGGGTCTCCCACAGCCCAGGAGGAGCCATGTGAAACTCAGAGCGGAGTCCTTGGCTGGCAGTCATAGTCAGTGTTGTTCATATGACCGCAGCAAATGCAACCTCGATATTCAGAAAGGTAGACATTCCCATTTTACAGGCATTAGGACTTTATTTTTAAAAATGAATGTTGATCTGGTCCATACCAGTGAGAGCCATTTTCCTGTCTTGAGGTCTGAATGTTTTGAGAGATGAAAGAAAGAAGGAAGTCAGAAGATTTGGGACACAGCTGCAGCTCAGTACCCTGACAAGGGACCGGAAAGGAGCCCAAAGCTCTCACCTTAGCCCTTTAGTGTCCTTGACCTTTGCTGTCTTTCAATGAGTCCTGATACTTCTGCCTCTTGCCTTCTCTTCTGCCCTTCTACAAAAGGAAGTAAATATCAAAACCACTTGCCTGTGTGCCTTAGGTGACACGCTTCCTTTTCAAAGGGCTTTCTAACCTCTGCTTGAGACTGTTTGTTCTTGCAACTCCTATAGCTGAGTTTTAGATTTAGGTCACCGAGAGCCATGGGTCTTTTTGCTAGGTCTTCAGTGACTCATCTACAGAGATGTAGAAACCTGAAAGAGAGTAACTTGTTCCAACAGGAAATGGTGCTTCAGCCAGCCTAAAATGCCCGGTAAACATAAATGGGTTATAAGACAACATTACACATTCTCCTCTTGCCTACATGGAGTCAGACTGTTGCCTCTGTCGTATGAACTTTGAAGAAATCAGAAGAAAGGAGGTCCATTGGGTGGGGTAGGTTGTTAGCCCTGGGGTATGGGAAACCTGACAGCCAAAACAGGCTAAGCTGTTACATTTACAGAAGCTTCATTTCTGTAATGTTTATACTTTTATTCCATTGTTAGTGATCATGTTAAGCCATATGTTGTGTTTATTCATCGCTGTTAAAATGATTAGTGATTGAAAACTTCCAGAGCTACTGAATGTTCCTACTACTGTAATTAAAACAGTCTGAGGGCCAGCCAGGTAGCTCAGCGGGTTAAAGTGCCTGCTTAGGCAGACTCAGAAACTAGGTTTGATCCTCGGCCCTGTGTGCTATGCCAGCCTTGTCCCCAGGGCGCACTGACACAGTGATTGAGACTGGTTGTGGTGGTGCACGCCTGTAATCCTAGCACTTGGGAGACTGAAAACAAGAGAATCACTACAAGTCTAATCTGTGCAGTGAGACCCTCTACTAAATACATAAAAAATAAAAATTTAAAACAACAGTTTGAATATTTGGAATCTCCCTGCTCAATTATATTCTTCATATTCCTATTCTATCACCTTGAAATCTTTCTCCGGTAGCGACACATAAATAATTTCAGAGGTATCAAGTTCTGCTGCCTTTGTAAATTCAGGAGCCAAGCCACTGTTGATTTGCATAATTAAATTGTAAGACAGAGGAGGAAGAGCATGACATACGCTACTGTGTGAGCTGTGACAGGAGTCAGGCTCAGGAGCATTCAGCTGCTCAGACCTTTCCTTGCTGATTATTAGCCTTCCCCAACTTCCTGTGTGTGCTTCATGGGGCTGTAGTAAGGATGGAAGGAAAGAGCCACATGGGCTTCGCAGAGCACAGGAAGCTCCCAGCCAATGGCAATCTGGTGCTGTCTCTTATGTGTGGCATCCACTTATAAGTCTGAATCATAATGAATTTTGATAAGATTATAGGAACATATTGTTTGTGTAGGTTGCGGTGCTGTTAGCCTCATTTCACTGCAGATTTGAAATCAGTGAAAAGGAGCCTGCTAAGGGTTAGAATGTTAGAATGCTCCACTGCAACTGTGGCCACATCACTATGAGCACTGTGACATGGGTGAGGAGCCCTCACTTGTCTTGTTTGAGAAGGTTGTGGAGACACACACCTGTGATCCAGCTCTGGGCGGCTGCAGCAGGAGGATTGCAAGCTCGAGCCTGCCTTGGGCAGCTTAGTAACTTCAGGTGACCCTGTCTCAAAATAAAAATAAAAATGGGTAAGACTGTAGCTCTGTGTGAATGCCCCAGATTCAATCCCCAGTACCATAAGGGGAAAAAACAAGGTGGTGGAATAGAGTATCCAAGTCTTCTTCAGCCCTCCAGTTGTGTGAACAATTGTGTCAGCTAATGCCTTCACTAACTAGCTTTAGATTGACCTTCGGTAAGCTGTTAGAGCAAGATCCCAATGTCCTCCATGTAGAAAAACTTCATTTGAAGGCTGGCCAGATAGCTCAGAGACTAAAGCACCTGCTTAGGCAGGCTCAGCAACCAGGGTTCGATTTCCAGCATGTCGTGCCAGCCCCACAGTTGTGCTGAGACAGTGACTGAGACTGGTGTGGTGGCACCTTCCTGTAATCCCAGCCCTTGGGAGGCTGATAACAGGAGGATCGCTGAGTCCAATCTGTGTAGTGAGACCCTAAAGACCCTGTACTAAATACAAAGAGAGAGAGAGAGAGAGAGAGAGAGAGAGAGAGAGTCCTCATTTGATTGGTATTACATATAATAAGTAATGATTTCATTTGGCTAAGTCCTATGTTGGCCTCTAAGGTAATGATTACTCAACAAAAAATTTTTTTCATTTTATTTGAGGAGGAATTTTGACCACACAAAAACCCATAATTATTATTCAGCCCTTATTAACCATGTTTATGAAACCAGTGCAGTATTTGCTTTGAGATACTATTGTGATATGTAGCAGCTTATAGTACAATAGGCTGATATAGAAAGTCTTATTCCACAGACTTCCTTTTAGGCAGTGGGGGAAAATTTTTCCTCCAAAATAGGAAATTATAGGGACAGTTGATAAGAGTTAAGTTTTAATGTTTTGAGTTTTGCTGCATTTTGTTTTCCCCACCAGTGCTAGTGCTAATGAGACTCTGGAGCCAAGACAAAGTAGTAGCATATTAAAAAGGGAGGTCTGGCCCAGCCTCACTGCACAGGGGATGAGGTCGAAGCTCCAGTGACCCACATAGGTCACGTGGGAAGTGTGACAGAAGCCTCCCAGATGCAGCTCCTGTTACTGGTCCTTGCTGCTGCCTAGAAGCCAGTGCTTGGCTTGCGGCCCACCAACCTCACTAAATTGTGAGACCAGCTATTATGCCCGGAGGTGATGCTCTTCCTTTCTGCAAAGCCAGGAGCAGCGTGGTGATGATGAACAGATCTGCTGGGGACAGGGACAGGGACAGGGACCTGGGCGGCTTGGCCCCAAGTGTAGCCTCAGCACTTAGCTTTGTGCTTGTGCCTAACAGGTGCTCAGGAAATCTTTGTGGAATTTAGGAACATGAAGAAACAAGCTGTATCACTGATAGAACACTCGGCTGATTTCTCTTTTCTTTAAGGTCCTCGATCACGTGCCCCTGCTGCTGTATATCTTGGCAGCCAAAACACTGATTCTCTGCCTGGCATTTGCTGCAGTGAAAATGTACCAAAGGAAGAGATTGGAAGTGAAGCAACAAAAACTGGAGGCCATAAAGAAGCAGCATTTAGAGAAGAAAGATAACTGAAGAAATGGAAGGTTTTCAGGCTTTGCGAACATGAACTGTCCGGTGAGATGGGGCAGGCTGATCACTAGGGGGAGCACTCTGTGGCCCCAGGGTCTGAGGGGCTGCGTGAGGGCGCTGGGCCACCCTGTGCTCGCGGTGGGGCTCAGCCCGGCCTGCTGCTCTGCTGCAGCACAGTTTGGCCCCTCTGCTCTGATGGGCAGAGGTTCTTCACAGGTAGGGTGTGAGGGCTCTGGAGCAGATAATGACAGCTGAGACCTTCTCCCAGCTGTGGGTAAACTTGGTGATGAGGGTGGGGAAGGAGGATGTGGCCGTGTGAAGTCCCAAGGATAAGGGCTCAGGCTGTCTCTTTGATAGTGCAGACAAATCCCTGCCTGTCCTCCACCCAGACCTCATCTGCTGCCTCCAGCCCGCTCCCGTGCTCCTACGGGCTGTTCCTGAGCCACAGTGACTCAAGCCTTGTTAGTGTCCTGGCCTCGCCGTCCCTTCCCAACGGTCCCCACCCCAGCATGCCTGTAGCCAGTGTCTGTCTCAGTGCACACACAAGGCCCAGAGCACACTGTGGGCTTTAAGCCCAGGGCTCTGGGGGAGCTACCAAGGCCCTGTCACATAGCTAACACGTGCTATTTCCTCAATTCTGCTGTGTCCGTGACATGTCTCCAGTTGTCACCACACAGCGGTCCTCGGTGAGCTGTGGTCTTTTGCCAGCCACTTTCCCTTCAGAAAATGTTTACTGAGTAAAACTCAGCAGTAGGCACAGGGGTGAAGGAAGATAAGGTGCTGAGAAATTGGGAAGGGCAGGGACAGCAGTTGTAACTGAAATGCTATCTGGTGGCTGAATTGGCATTCCAGCCAGAGTGGTTGTTTTGCGAAGGTGGAGGGGTTGAGCATGAGCCCATAAACGCCTGTTCCCTCTTGCGGATGTCCAGAGACAGGAGCTGTGGTGTAAGGCAGCTGCTTGCATAGCTGAACTTAGAGCCAACTCGGCAGTCCCCTTCCTCCTAGGAGACCAGAGCCCTGCTCCACACACAAAGGATTTCTAGGTGGAAAGAAAACTATGCTTTTGAAAAAGCTTTCACTAATAGATAAATTCATTGGTTTCTATTTGTTAGGTCTCAATACTCAAATATGGGGTTAATGCTGAGCAAATAAGATTTGGCCACTACATATATATATATATATATATATATATATATATATATTCCCCCCCTCCCCAGACAGGGTCTCACCATAATTCAAGCTGGCCTTGAACTCATTATGTAACTCAGGCTGCCCTTGAACTTGTAGCAATCCTCCTGCCTTAACCTCCTGAGTGCTGGGATTAAAATTGTATGCCACCACACCTGGCCTATTTACTACTACTTTGTCAAACTTTTCCAGCTATTCCTTTGTTTTTTTCTTTCTAGGTTTTGCGTTTTAAATGTCAGCCTGAGCAGACTCCAGCTGAGAAGGAAGAAAAGAAAGAATTAGTGAATCGTATGTCAGAGGACAAATTCCCCACCTATAGCTTTAACTTAATGTGAATTTTTATATACCTTTAAAAGAACCAGTATTTTGTTTAGTAAAATAAATGCATTTGTAAAGAAAAAGCCTGTCTGTGACTCTTGGAATGAGTAATGGTGCGTGTATATCCGGCTGGCTGTCTCTTACCCACACAGCACTTCCTAGTGGTGGGTCACAGGTCCTAAGTGCCTGTCCACTGCCACACCTGCTGCTGGGGGAAGGGCCATGGGCAGTGGAAGCTGGGACCAGCTCGCTGTCACCTCCTGCTGCCCTCCTGCACACCCCTGCTAGTGCAATTTGCTTCCATCACGAGTGTGTTTTCCCTGTTGGGGTGGAGGGAGCTGTGGAAGCTGCCTGTTGGGGAAGTCAGTTCCTGCGCTGACCCAGGAGCTTTCTGAGGGAAGGCCTGCAGGACAAGAAGTCTCTGTCCTAATGGCTCCTGAATCAGAAGAATTTACTTCCGGTCTCCTGTGCTGAGTGAATGTGAGCCATAGGGTGTACTCCATGCCTTACTAGTTGGATGAAGAAAGAGTAGACTTTAGAGAAGAACAATGGTGAGTTTTTTACTGAGCACCTAATAGAGGAAGTTTGGTAGCCAGGCATGTGGCCCACATTCATAATCACCAGAACCCAGAAGGCTGAGGCAGGAGAATTGCTGCTGAGTTCAAGGCCATCCTGGACTATGTAGCGAGACCCTGTCTCAAAAAACAAAAACAAAATGTTTGGACTCTCAAGCTGCCAGAATAGATGAGTACGGACATAGCTGCAGGAACTGTGAGTGCTGGGGATTGCTGGGGCGCATTGGGTATGGCCTCAAGGCAAGCTTCATGAGTGTGTCCACAGGTGTCTGCCCCACCCAGCTGGATAGAACACGGGCAAAGGGAATTAGGCCATCTTTTCTCAAGTTTATTGTGATTACTGGATGGTTCTAATCAGCATTTAGAGAACATGAAAGAATTCAAATAGGATCCAAGTTCTAAGTATGGCTTGGACTGGGAACCTACAAGCTTAAATGTCAGGATAACCACAAGGAGACATTCCCTTGAGCTCATACCCCAGGCTCCTGTACAAAGCCGCTCCAGCTTTTGCTTGGGAGCCCTGATTACTGCATTTTGACCAGCCCTGCTGTGCCCTGGGAGCTGCTGGATGCCACATGCCAGAGGAGGTCTAGAACTTACCCTGGACACACACCCTATCCTCCACCTCATCAAGGCCCCACGGCTGCCTGCCAGATGGTTTGCTGCTCACTCTCAGGGTAAGGGCACTGCCAGTATACTTGGCCTCCACTCCACTCCTGAGCACCATTCTCTCCCATGTGTCCCCACTCATGTGCCTTCCAAATTGAAGACCATCTGTTGGTTTTTGGTAGAGAAAGACTGACCAGGGAATATTTGTGCTTATTATAAACAAGGGTGATTTTCTATGCTTTGGGATTTAAAACTCTACCTTAGAATTGGTGGAACATCTGGCCACTTGGACAAATTGGTAGAAAATGACCCAAGAGTTGAAGTAAAACACTAACCATACCCATGAATTTTCTGTAAACAGGGTTTTAGTTACCTTTTCTATATATTCGTAGGCCACTAGGGGGAGGTGACTGATCACTAATTGGAGACATGGTTCTCATTGCCCTGAACAGGTAATTGTAGGTAGGAGATTTGTAGCTTGGTTTTAAATAATGGTTTGGGAGGAGGTACTACATGTAGTAGGTAGAGAGGTTAAAACTAACAGCCAGGATTCCCGCTAGCCCATAGCTAGTCAGCAGCTCTCAAGTCCTTAATTGAAAACACAGAAGAAAGACATGACTATCCTTGGATAGACGAAACTGTCACAGACAACATAAGCTTGCTGTCTGTAAGAGGTCCCCAGGATCCCTCAGGCAGATCCTAGGTACTCTTCTCACAGATCTCTAACACATCTCTTTGATTTTCAGGCTTGCAACACACTAGATGCAGAAAGGAAGGGTTAGATGTCTGCAGGATATATCTTTGGGTAAGAGATGCAAGCTGGCCAGCCCTAGAACTCTCCACAGGTCACAGTGTGGTGGCCAACAGCCCCACACCAGGACAACTCACCTATGCGATGACATTATGTCTCTGTGGGTAACTTTAGAAAGAAGAGGTGAAACTTCATATATTTTACTTTGAAAGGCAGAGATGTACATAATGTATATCAGAAAGCAAATTATCTGGGGTCCTTTAAAAGCAGTTGATTAGATTTCCCCCAAGCTACCTTGAAATTCTTATGGAATCAAAGCCATTTCAAGGCCTGGTTCCCAAAGTCTTCAGGTGCCTGGATCTTGAGGCTTTCACATATAACATCTGAACACTGCTTGATTTACCCAAACAGTGAGCTTTGTGGAGCACTGGCTCTGTGGAGGGCCACAGAGCACCAACGGGATGCGCCCAGCCTGACTTCAGGGGAGCGCATGTTCCACTGCCAGATACCCAAGAATGAAGAGAGGAGGGGCTTCTTCCTGCAGGGTGCAGCTCCAGGCTCCTGAGTCCTACTGAAGCCAGAGGGGTCTAGAAGGATAAAAGAATGGAGGAGCGGTCCAGAACTGCCCCCTCAGAACTGTGTGAAAGAGACCAAGGATTCATGGTTTGCCATCTGGGTGGTTCTCTGGGGAGTGCTCCTTGTCCTTTTCAGATGCATCCTTTAAAGTGAGTCTGGCAGAAGTCAGAGCTGAGCTGGAGAAGAGCTACTTATAGAGATGAGGTGATGGGATGCAGTGTCCTGCACCCCCTCCAACTCTGATCCTTCCACAGGCCTTCTTTACATTTGTCACCTCCCTGCAGCCTGCCAGCTGCTGGGAAATATTAACATTATCTGCTTTTCACAAATCAGTAAACCGAGGCACAGAATGTGGTTCATCACCCTAAAATTCCTCAGCAGGTAGGAGACCAAGACAGGAGTTGGGCCTCAGAATCTAGCTCTGGGGCTTATGCTTTTCACCACTGTGTTCTCGGATCCGAGCCAAGTAAAAGAAGACTGGCCTGAGTTCCTGGACTTCTAAGACGAGGTCACAAAGTTTCCCCAGACAGCATCAGTGAAACATAGGGACCAAGGCCAGGCTGGTAAGCTGAGAAAATGATGGTATGTGAAAAACAAACAGTGCCAAATCTGCATCAGTGTGTGTGTGTGTGTGTGTGTGTGTGTGTGTGTGAGTACATGTATGTGCATGTACAAGTGTGCATCTCCTCTCCCATTGGCCAACAGCAGGCAGAACAGTGGGCTGTGTAAAGTGAAAGGAAACAGAACCATGGGGAAAATTTATTTTCCTGGTGTTGATTAATACTGGGTAACTTTTTAAAAATAAAAGTCAGAGCAGAGACTTCCTCACTGCACTGAGCCAGGTGGGCTGGAATTACCTGTTTTCAGGAGTACCTGCTATGTTTGGGGACCTATCTGCCTCCCTAGAGCCTTGGTTTGGTGATGTGGCATTTAGCATGAGTGACTCCATTTTAGCTTGGTCTGGTCTGTGGGTTCCTACACCAGGAGCTGAGTCTAAAACAATGGCCTCTCATTGATTTATTCATGAGATAAAGGATAGATTTGGTACACTTGTGTGTGCCTCTGTGTGGGCTTCCTTTTTTTCTTTTTTCTCTCCAAGATGAGAACTTTACCTCTGTCCTTGGACCCTGTCTCACCTCTTTCAGTAACTCTGCCCATCACTCCACAGCAGCAGGCCATGGATACAGCCCTTGTAGCCCAGACCTCGCACATCTCAGTGAGTGACTGGTAGGGCAGTGGGGACAGGACCATGGGCTCTTCATGACCATGAGTCTTATCACCTCGCTTCTGAACTGCCACCGTGGTGGTAGGAGTGGAGTGCCTTATATTTTGGCATGTCTGTCTACTCCTCATAGTCTAACCTAATCCTTGCTGGCATAAGAAAATTTGGGTTCTGGTCCTCACCCTCCTGTCACTGGCTTTGTATGTCTGAGTCAGTGACCATCCCAGTCTTATCTTTGTAGAATGAGCTTGATAATCAGTTCCCTGCCTTCTGTAGATACAGTGGTGGTCACATCCACAGAAGACTGTATGTGCAAAATAATTACACATGGAAGGAGAGTGTACCACCCGGGACACCACTCAGCCCCTGGTTGGCCACGCAGAGCTCCTTCCTGTTTGCTCATTTACTTCTGTTTTCCTTGTTCCAGGGAAAGCACCATTTCCTAATATGCACTTCCTTGTGCGTCACCCTGATCCACCAAAGTGAGTGGGAGTATGGGGGAGGATGAGAAGTCCCATGAGACACTGACCTCAGGAACTTCGTACCATCTTGTCTTCAGGTGTGTGGCTCACCCAGCATTGCTGTACATTGGTATCCATATTAATTTCATGAAACACGGCTCTTTCCAAAGAGATTCTGGGTTCCCTGTCCCATTCCTACCAGAAGAAACCTCTTATTATTAATTCTATTGCAGATGGACTTAAAAGAAATGCCATAGAACAGTTTCCTTTGATCATAGTGTCTTAAGATGCGCCTACTCTTGCATACCAGTGATAAAAAGCAGCAAAGATTTTCCTCAAAGGGTGAAGAGGAAATGAGGTCAGCAACATTAAGTCTAATTGTAGACCCATTTGATTTGATCTTAGACTGGACTCTAATAATCAAGCTTCAGTTTTTTGAGCACTTAGTAGGTGCAAGACACAAAGTAATGACTTGCCCTATATGACAGCTGCATCTTACTAAGAAGTTAATTGTATCATGGGGAAGTAAAGCAACTTCGCCAAAGCCTCATGACTAGTAAACTGCAAACTGAGATTCCAACTAGATTCTCTGGATTCCCAAAGCCCAGTGTACTTTCTTTTACTTTCTTTTGGAAGTTTCCATGCTTGGAATAAAGCAACATCTTAATTATGAATCCAATCTTATGTAACTAAATTGCATATTAAAGGTAGCCCATTTGATCTCTCTGGATATATTGATGTTCTCTTTCCTCAGCTTGCTTTCCTAATGATTAAACAAGGCCTCAAAGGAATAGATGTCTCAACTCATTTTATTAAATTTTCTTGGTTTTCAAATAAAAATAGCTCCTGTGTGGTGTATCTTGTCCATCTGATAACCTAAAATCATTCCATTATTTTTCTCACAGCAAAATAATATAACTTTAAAAGGTTATTCTGTCTCGCACTCAATTTTGCACTGAAAACATGTTTGTTATGATGTCTAGATGTAGATAACCACTTTGACAGTTGCTGTATGGTTTGATATTCTTAGGTCATATACATAAGGAAAAGCTAGACCTTGATAACCACGCTAAGCATGGTGGCCGGGAACATGGGCTTTAGAATACAGCAGCTCTGGTGACTTCCCACATCTCTGTTTTTTCATCTGTGCAAAGGGGGAAATGTTAGCACCTTCTTAGGGGTGTCATCATTGAAGGCTCATTTGTAGAGAATTCACTTGGTAATGGCTGACCATGAACTTCAGGTTAGAATCTTAGCTCTCTGCATAGCAGCAAGCTACATATTTTCTCTGGGCCTCGGGTTTCCACATTTATAAAATGCAGATAATAGTAATTTCTACATGCTTGTCTGTTGTAAGGATTAAATGAGTTAACTCATTTAGTTCAACAAGTAACTAGTACACCTAGAAACATACACAAGTAGTAACAGAAGGGTCAGGATGTGGCTCCCAGGCTTCCTAGCAGGAAGCCCTCACACCATGGAGCTTACTGGCTCCGTGTGTAGCTGTTAGTGCTTATTATACCAGAACTTGGGTAGGTCCGCAGTAAGTGTGAAGTGGGAACAAACTTCACTCACATCCCCAAATGTAGGCCATTTATACTTGGCTCTATACAGCAATAGCACGTTGAAGTGACCAAAGAGGTTTACGTGAGTTAGCTGTGGATTGATGGGAAAAATCCCTGACATATACAACCTTACATAATGAAAGATTTACTTGGCTCATGGTTTCAGTTCATGGTTCACTGGCTCCAAGGAGCAACACCGTGGCAGAGCAGTGTGGTGGAGCAAAGTGCACTTCATGACAGCTGAGAAGGAAAGAAAGCAGGAAGATGCCGAGGGAGATGGGGAGAGAGCGACGGCGGGGCAGGGCGGGGGTGGGGTGGGGAGCTAGGAACACCATTCTTTGCTTCGGATAGCTTGCGCAGCTATGCATTTAACGATGTATTAATTGATGAGGTTAGTGCCCCATGACCTAACCACCTTCTAAAGGCCCCACTTCTGAATACAGAAGCCCTTTGGAGAATATTTTTAATTCAAATCATAACACTATTACTTGATCTCAAGGAACTTAATTCCTAAAATACACGTGAAAGAAAAAAAAAAAAAACACAAGCTGGCAAAACCGTTTGCAGGAAACTGAAAATAGACTTTCTGACCTTAAAGACAC
>NDGN011439779.1:0-15189 GCA_002564285.1 Tympanoctomys barrerae
ACACTTTTCTTTTCAACTGAGTTTGAGATGTAGCACAGCGAAGGACTGGGTCTATTATTCGCTGCTATGTCTTTCTTGAACTTTTCTAAAATAAACACATGTACGCGTGCACACGTGCGCGCATGCACACATACACACACACACACACACACACACACTAATGACTGTCTCTCCTTTTGTGCATGGCTGGAAGTCTCTACGTGCAATTTTGCACTCCAGAGAAAAGCAAAATATATTTCCTAAAAAGATCTGTGAGACAAGAGGAAAAAAAACACCTGTGTCCAATGTCACATTAGATCTAGGCTTTTAAAAGGACTAATGCATTGAAAAGCAAATATATTGGCCCTATCCATAACCCTGACATTTTGACAAATACGTCAATGTCTGCCTGTGTGATCCAATTGATTATCTCTGTGAATTTCCTTCAAAGCTCGTCACCTCAATGGCACCTTCCTCATAGCTCTGTGACGCCCTGGGGCCTGATGCCATCGTGCTGTCTGTGACCCAGAATTCTTTGGCTGGCCTTTTCCGTTGTTGTCATCCCCCAATACAACCAGTTCTGGGGGTGTGGTGGAAGCTGTCTGCAGACTGAGGTAGGTATTGTTCATTTCCTAGCTTTGTTAGGAGTGCCCTATGGGGAAGACTGTTTCATTAGCAGGAACTCAAAATAATTCATTTTCTTCTCTCTTGAAATTTTTATTGAAAAGTCTGTGTCCAGGTGAGTTTCTCTGACTGGTTTCAGCTCTATCAAGTGAACGACAGTTACACAAGGACAGGAAATTTCATAGTCACACAGACTCAGGTGCAGAAAGCTTAGCAAATGTTGGTGACAGTGGTGACCCAAGAAGAACAGAGAGAGGGAGAGTAGTTGCATCTCAGTAGAACACTTTATAGAAGCCAGGGCTACTGGAAAAATGCATGGTAATTTGCACTAAGGTATAAAAAAATTGTGTCTTCATTCATTCACTCAGTAAATGTTGTTGGAACTGTACTGGATATCAGGCTTTATGCTAAGCTGTGTTACGGACATTTGCTTAATGTGAGTTGTAAAGGACCTTCCTTTGTATTACATTGTCTAGACTTTGCCAAGAAGAACGAGATTAGGGGCTCTAAGCTTGCCACCTACTTTTCTTCGAAAGAGAATAAATTAGAACTTGAGAGGTTTAAGAGAGGAGATGAGGAAAATGGACCGACGCTGAGAAGCAATGCAAGGCATCTCATCTGTGTCCCAGACTGGTTCCTGTTAAGAACATTAGCACTCTCTGAGTCTGAAATTAGCCTACTTTCTAATAGTGTTTGCGGACAGGATATCATGTCTGCATATTGTACAATGGGTAACCACGAAGACAACAATAGGCAATGTATTAATTATTGAAACTGTGAGAGTAATCAGTTTTGAAACTGTCTCATTGCTATTTGTTTCTCAATGAAATTATTTAAAAATAAATAAATAAAAACTACAAAAAAGAAAAAAAAGTCTTCATTCATGTTTTCTCTTTTCTATGATAACTAATCTAATTCAAAATGAAGACATTATCTTTTGCCTGGAAAACATATCAGCATCTAAACTTATCCCTTCCAGAGAACCTCCTAGGCATATAAAAACATGAGCTTTGCTGGACCAGTTAAGACCCTGGTTGAGTTCCTTGCTTTCCAGCTCTTCCAACTCAAAATCCATTATGTATGCAACCACTATATTTCCCACGCCCATCCAGAATTTTCTACATTTCATTCCACACTAAGGTCTTAAACAAAGGATATCATTACGGACTATTTGTCTACCCTTGGGGATACTCTGTAGTGCTTTGTACTGTTGTGTGACATTCCTCACTCCTGCCAACTGTACTACATACCTGTTAATCTGAACTTTTGATCAGTCCCTGAAACTCTCCATGCTGTCCTGTCACTTAGTTTGACCCATGCCGTTTTCTTCCTCTGCAATAGTCTTGAAAATAGTTCTCATTACATTTGGAAGGATTTCTCAATTAGCTTGTCCTCTGTGTGCACAATATCCAACTCTGTTAGTCAGCTTTCCTTTAGTAGGAGAAAGTACCTGAGACAGTCAATATACAAAGGGAATAGGCTTACTGTGGCCCAGAGTTATGGAATATTTTATAGATGGCCCTGTTGCTTTCAGCTGTGGAAAAGATAGCAAACACATCATAGTGGGCAAATGTGGGGGGACCAGCTGTTCATCTCCTCATAGTGATGAAATTGGAAGAGAAAGAGACCAGTGTCCCACTCACCCTTTCCAGTGTACACCCACCCTGACAGAGACCGTCCAGTAGACTGCATCTCTAAAGCTTTGCACCAACTTCCAATGGTGCCAAGCTGAGAACTAAGCCTGTAATGCACGATCCTCTGGGAGACATGCTAGATGTGGTCTGCACTAGCACCTCTGTTCTGAGTGCTTACTCCTTCACCTGTACAACATTCTGAAAGCAAGAGATATGCGCTCCCTTCCACCTCCCTGTGGCTCTCTTGTTTGTACTTGCCAGTCTAGGACCTGTGAGTGTTTCCATGGTGTCTCCCTGCCCCCAATAACCTCAGCACAGAGACAGCACTGCTCTCTTTTTGAAGAAGTAAAAAGTGTGTTTATGGTACAACCATGCAAACTTGGGAAAAAGAAAGGGCTTTTCAGTAGAGGCCTATTTTATTTCTTCAGCAGGAGTTGTCCTATAAAACAGATGTGAACACAGATGAGATGATGACAATTTTGAGGCCTATAGAGAGTACAGTTTATCACAGGCTTCTTTAGAAGAAGAAGAGAGAAAGTGGGCCTTCTGTCCATGTCTATTGGAGCCATTGTTGTTTCTCCTGCTTTTACCACCTGACTCCAGTACTCTGAAATTACTTACCACCATTCCAACATCTGTTATTGGAGTTTTTCCTCTTGCATTTTTGCTCTTTGTTTTTGATTGTTTATTTTAAATAAATTAAATAGATAATTTAGTGACAATAAGTGCTTACTTTTTGTATAACCCAATATACTTGTCAATTGGATCATTATATTCCAATTCATGGCGGTCTTAGTTCATCTTGTGCTGCCATACTAGCATACCACAGGCTCACCGGTCAAGGAAAGCCAGGCATTTCTTACAGTTTGGATACTGATTGATCCAGGAATGAAGGGCTCACATCTAGCAAAGGTCTTCTTGCTGCAGTATACCACTCTGACAGAAGGACAGAAAAGTAAAGGAGGAAGAGTGACCAAGACAGAAGGAGAAGAAATTTGCTTTTATCAAAACATATTCTTGCACTAAACTCATTAATCTATCCATGAAAGTAGAGCCCTCATGAACCAAGCATCTTAATTAGGCCCCAAGCATCTCAACTTTTGCATTGGGACTTCAGGTTCTAACAAAATCTTCTCAGGACATTTCCAAACCAGGACTCTGGCATCCCTCAAATCTGCCATCAACATGAAGTCCCAAATCTAATGCAACAGAAAACAGGTCACTTGCAGTCTGGTCCAGCAAATTTTTCTCAGAGCATATTATGGTCAACACAGGTCATACTAGCAGTGAGGTAGTTGAGAGTCACTCACCGAAGAGAGTATATTGTGGGCACTGAAGAAAATATGGATACCGTGAGGGTTTCAACATCCATAAAAAAAGTAGATATAAAGTATATGGCAAAAAGTAATTCAAGATAAAGCTCAAAGGCACATAGAAACTCTGCTTTTCATTTTCATTTTCTAAGAATACCCAAGTAGCTAGCCATGCACCTGGTGCAGAGAAGTAAGCCTGGTCTCCCTTTGGTAACAAAAGAAGGTGGTGAGCCTTACCTCAAATCTTCAATGCTGCATTTTCTGACATGTAGGAGCCAAAACTCATTACCTTAAAATTGGCTAAATAAGATCTTTTCAGTTTATTTTGCCTATGAAACAATTTTCCTATTCAAGAGCACTGTACAGACTCCATCTCTCATAATAAAGAGGCCATTAATTCTCTGCTACTGCTCTCATTATTTTTATTAACTATTCGCAGACTTTTTGCTGGAGGCAAAACGTATCTATTAGAGCCAGCAAATAAGGAGTGCTAACATGCTGAGGCTAGCGTCCTCTGCCAGGAGCTCCGCAAAGCCCGGGACTCTGGACTCGTCCCGCCAGACTCCGCGAAGCAACTGCACTCTCATGAGTGCTAGAGGGAAGGTGGGCAGGTAGCTGCTCCTCAGGCAAGCCCACGCTCAGATGGGCTTATGCAGAGCCCTCAGTCTTGAACACGCAGCAAAACGGGGGTTCCTACCCAGAACTAAGAGTTGATCACTGCGATTTTTAATTTTATTTTATTTAATAGAATTTTGTAGGAAAGGGGTGAAAGAAGGATGCACTTTGATCTGTCTGACGCTCCTTGTAAAATACAATGATATAAAAAAGAAAGTAAAGAAATCAACTTTTCAGGGCAATTAACATACTTAATTCGTCCCACTGACTCTGTAAAAGAAAATAACTTCATTAAAGTATATTTTAGGGCCAGCGAGATAGCTCCGTGGACTAAGCGCCTGTTTTGGCGAGCTCAGGGACCAGGGTTCAATTCCAGTCCCACATGCCGTACCGGCCCCGCCCCCAGGGCGTGCTGAGCCAACAACAGAGTCCAGGCGTGCCCTGTACCAAATATATAAAAAACGGGGCGGTGGGGGGCGGGAACCTATATTTTGCATATCACACAATTTCCCCACTTCAAATGTAAAATGCCTTGATTTTTATTCGTTGCATCAAGTGGTGAAACTGCCAACCATAAAATCAGTTCTAAAATGCTTACAACCCTCAAAAAAAAAAAAAAAAAAAGTTTTTGCCCATTTGCAGCAAATATAAACCACATCCCTATCCCCAGCCCCAGGCAGCCATTAAGCTCCTTTTTTACCTGCAGACCCTTATGTTTGGAGTACGTATCATACAAAAAGATCATTCACACAATGTGGAGTCTTTTGTCTTCTTTCACCAAGTTCAAGGATCAAGGTTCATCCATGACAAAGCATGGTTCAGAATGTCCTTCTTTTTTTATTGCCAGTATGATGAATATAACACGTGTGGATATGATAATCTGCTCACCTGGGGATAAAGCATTCCTGTTGCTTTTAGTCGTCATAAGTAATGTTACGATGAACATTTTTGACATCCATACGCAAGTCTTTCTGTGGGCATGTTTTCATTCCTTTTGGTTAAGTATCTAAGGGTACAACTTGCTGGATCACATTGTGTTTTATGTTTAATGTTTTGTGAAAATGTCAAGGTATTTTCCAAGGAATTTACACTGTATTATACTCTCACCAACAATATATGAGCATTTTCATTTCTCCCTCTTTGCTGATATTTATCTTCCTTCTTTGTTTTGATTTTTATATACATATTTTTTGAAACGGGATCTTGCTATGTAGTTCAGACTAGCTTTGAACTCAGTACATAGACCAGGCCGCACTTGAACTTATGGTGATCCTCCGGCCTCAACCTCCCTAAGGCTGAACTTACAGAGGTACACTACCATACCCAATGTTTTTATTTTTATTTGTAGTAACCAATTTAGAAGAAATACAATAAAACTTTGTTGTTTTAATGTGTACTTGCCTAATAATAATGTTTTCAGCATCATTTCTTGCGCTTCTTGAACATTCATACCTTCTTTGGGAAATTATCTGTTGCCCGTTTTTCTCAAATTAGATTCTTTCATTTTTCAATAATTCAGGCATATTTTTTAGCTACTGAGTTGAAGTCCTTTATGAGACTCGTTCTTTGCAAATATTTTTCTCCCTGTCGATGGCTTGTCCTTTATTTTCTAACTAGTATCTTTTGGAAGAGCAAAGTTTTCAAATTTTGATAAGAGAATATTTTTTCTTTCTGGTGTACTAGTTAGCTAATATTTTCATGTTACAAATCTTGATTTTTTTCCTCTGGAGCTCTCTTGTTTTAGCTGTTAAAGCTATGGCATGTTCACACGGGAGTCTGATATGAACACAAAGGTTTTTGTTTTTCTTGTGGATATATTCTTAATGATAAATTACAAGAGGCTAGGATTTTATATAAAGCTCCTGCACCGACTCAGATGATGCAGCTAAAAATCAAAATGGAGTTATTCATTCTAAAGCTCTACAACACCAGGCTGAAACTAAGCCATGTATTTGAACCTTTTCAGAAATTGCAGTTAAAGAGGGGACAGTCAAATTTTCAAAACAGGCTACTTCCTATGAGCATAATTATGAAGCTTCACTTGCCTGCCTTTATCTTTATAAAAGAGTAAAGTGAAGTTACTTAAAATATGGTGAATAGACCTTAATACACCCTTCTCAAAAGAAATCATACAAATGACCAATGGGTATATGAAAAGCTCCTCAACATCGCTAATCATAAAAATGCAAATCAAATCCACAATGTGATATCTTCTCATTACAGTAGGAATGATATTATCTAAAATAGTGAAGATAATGAGAGCTGGTGAGAATGTGGGGAAGGTGGAATAGTTATATGCTATTAGGGGAATGTAAATCAGTATAGATATTATAGAAAACAGTATGGTGATTCCTCAAAATTTAAGAATAGCACCATTATATAATACTGCACAATAGTTCTACTACTGTATATTTACCAAAAGCAAAATATACCCCTGGAATTCATGGGAGTTATGGCCCCAGAACACAGAAATTGTGCAGACCCACACATTTCAGATACAGTCCAAAAATGCTCAGAAATCCCTATTCTTATAGTTTAAATCCCAAATATGTTATGTTCCCTTTAGTTATGTAATTTAGGTTAATAAAATCTTGCACACAGCACTTTAATAATTTAATAAAAATACTATACCTTAGTTTAACCTTCTCCTAGTGTCTTAAATCTCTTCTGACACTTAGGTTCCTCGGGAGAAGCCTCAGAAGGTGCAGGGAATTTTGGTGGCATCTTAAGAACCATAGAGCTTTAAAAAGAACAAAACCTATGCTTGCCCTTCCCCCAGGGGGACCTGAGACAGTGACTGACACTGGGTGTGGTGGTGCACGCCTTTAATCTCAGGGCTTGGGAGGCTGAAAACAAGAGAATCACTAGGAGTCTCATCTATATAGTGAGACCCTATAGACACTGTAGACCCTGTACCCAACACATAAAGAAAAAAACATAACCAAAATTGAAAACACTTGAGACATCTACAGGCAGTACAGTAACCTGTTATGATACACACCAGAGTACTATTCAGCCATAAAATGAATGAAATCCTGTCATTGGCAACAATATAAGGCATTTGGAGATCATTATATAGGCTGAAAAAAGTCAGACACAGCAAGAGAAATACCACGTGATCTCACTCAAATTTGCCACCTAGGTCAGCTGTTCTCATAGAATTTGAGAGTAGAATAATGGTCATCAGAGGCAGAGAAGAGTAGGAGCAAGAAAGTCCAGAGAAAGCCTGCTCTTCAGTGACTGGGGTGTAGTCAGATAGGAGCAAGGGCTTCGGGGTACACTATGGCACAGGAAGTGCTTATAGATAACAATAATTTCCAAAGTCTAAAAGAAATATTTTGAAAGATTTCAACATAAAAATAAACATGTGTTGAGGAGATAAGTGCACTTACCCTGATTTAAACATTGCAATAGTGTAGGCATGCACTGAAATACAACAATGCCCTGTTAATCCATGCAATTTTATGTATCAGTTAAAACAAACATAATTTTTAAAATTTTGTTATTTAATTTTTTCTAGTTTTATCTCCATTTAAAATTTATTTTTAATAATGTATTGTGCATATTCCATATTGTTATGATATTATGCATATTATATCCTTCCTAGGATTGAGACACATACAGCTTGCATCTTGATCAGTTTTCCTTCCCTCCTCTTGTCCTCACCTTACAAGGAAAGTATTGTTAAAATAACCAACTTGCTTTTTTTGTTTGTTTGTTTTTGCTTTGTCTATAAATCGACTGTGTCTGTTCAGGTCATTGGAACACTTACTTTGTCTTGGAGAAAAAATGTTGCTATTTCTGGAATTGAAAATAAAGTCAATCAAGTTCATAAACCCATACTGTGTCAATTTTGTCTTCCAGTAATATTGATGAAGGGACAAGAAAATGGGGTTTCACTTTAATGTTGGTCTTCTCAATGAAAACAATTTCCTTTTTTTAATATCAAGAAACGTAACTTAGATGTACAGACATCCTGATCGTCATTTAAGGCATTGCAGTACAATGAAGAGGCATCTCCCTTACCCATCTACTTGCACATCGGCTCTTTATTGGGATTTTGCAACGTCCAGGAGTCCCCAGTCTATTGCTAACGAGTACTTAGGACATACCCTTCATGTTTTTCCGCAGAACCGTCCTCCTGCGAGCTGCTATTCTCCGTTTTCTGAAAACTGCCGGATTGACCACATGTTCCCAATTACCTGCTCGCTCCTTGCCACGCCAGCAGGGCAAGGCTCAGAAGCTGCAAAGACTCGGTGTTTGAAATCAACAAAAACTACAAAAAAAGCACGAGGCCTGAGGCAAAAACCTGTCTCCCGTAGCAAACTCTGTCTTGATTTGTTATTTCACATCTGTTCTCTTACTTACTTGGCTCCGTTCCTTTACTTCCCAAGAATTCTTGCTTCCTGCATATTTGGTTTATCTTTTCACTACCTGTTTTATTCTGCTTCACTTTGTTTTTGTCTGTGTTTTAAAATCCTCTTCACTCAGGCTGCTCCCGACCTTCTCTACAGATCTGTGTTTTGACCTCCACTCTTAACTTGACCTCTTTGTTTTGTGTGTATTTCTGCTATGAATTTTGTGATTCTGTCAAGATGCTCAATTCTGTGCTGAGTATCAGAAACTTGGCTTGAACAGGAGTCCTTAGCCTCTGTTATTTGCTACTGTTGATACTGCCAGGTCCACAAAGTATAGGTGTTATGTCAGTCAGCCATCTATCACTATAACAGATATTTGATGTAAACTTGTAATGAGAAAAGATTTATTTTGACCTACAGTTGTAAAGGCTTCAGTCCAATATTATCAGCCTCATAGCACATAGCATGAAGCCATTCACCCAGTGGTCATGAGGTGAAAGAGAAGTAGATCAAGCTCTCACAGCCCCTTATGAACTAGAGACCCTGTGCCAACCAGGCATGACCTCTCAGAGTCTCTATCTATCTTTTCCCCAAAGCATCGAGCTAAGAACCAAACATTCAACACATGGGACTTTGGGGGCATCCCGGATCCAACTACATTTGGTCTATTAGATTATTGAGTAGTGCTATAACAAAATACTCAAGAGTGAGTACTTTATAAGTCAAGATGCTATTCAGTTTATAAATCTGTATTTGAACTAAGGCCACTAAGTTAGACAAAAATATTATGGGTATTCAGATAGGGCTAGGCCCTTGAGGAAGCTAGTGCAGAAGGTACCTTGCAATTATGGGATAGGCAGACATTTCCAGCAGAGGGCCAGACCTCAAGACTAAAGATAAAACAAATGCATCCACATACTCCCTAAGGTTAAACATCAAGGATTGTTATTATAAATAGGTATCTTTCAGCTTGAAAAAGCCAAGAAGAGCCACTGACCCACCCCTTGTAGAGAAAGCTGTTCTGTATTCATGCACCCTTGCTATATGACCTGCTTCCCCATTTGATCCCAATTTAGTCAATTTTACTTGAACAATTATAATCGTATTGACTGACCATAGTTTTGTCCCACTTCATGCCCACCTTTTGATTTCCCATTGTTTCCACCTTGGATCTGCCTCACATTGTAGATTTGCTCTATAAAAATCCCTAAGAAAGGCAGGGCCCTTGGCAATCCAGTTGGGTGTCCTTCTGTCTCTCTCTCAGAAAGAAATTTTCTTTCTCCCAATAAATATATTCTGCTTTGAACATCCATTGTTACTAAAATTCATACTTTGATTTTAGAGAATGCAAGCTCATACTAGACATCTAGCAGTTCAGGAGTTTCATTGCCTTGTATCAAAAGGTATAAGCAGTAACCTGGTGAGGCCTTTTCTCCACTATGTCACAGCATGGTGAGGTCAAAAGAAAGGGGCTTCAGAAAGCACCAAGCACACAAAGTGGCTTCACATAATATCAGCCTGCTCTTATGGTGACAAATTTACTTCTGTAAGACTCCACCAGAACCAGGACCTCCCCACCACTACACTGATGAGCATGGAGCCCGAATGATTCTCTGTAGCCCCTCCTCTTCATGACCCTCTCCGCACCGCCCTGGGACCATGTTTCCACTTATGAGGCTCTGAGGTATGCACTTGAGCTATAGCTCCAAGTCGGTGACCTCTAAAGATACAGCCTGTGGGCTAGGACTGGGCTAAAACTCTGGACATGTCCTCTACCAGCTATGCACACAGTATGTGAACTTGGGCAGGTCCTTCAGTCTTCTTGTGTCCTCATTCACAAAACAGAAATGATAGTTTTATTCAGACAGTCGGTCTGTGGCTGGAATTAATGAATTAGTACACATACGATATTTGCATCTGATAGCTACTGAGCAACACATTTGAATCCTTCTTTACTATGATGACATCCACCTAGTAACCCATCTTCTTGTCTCTAGATTGGCTCCCTCACAATCCTTTTGAAGCACTGTATCATGAGTAATTTTTTCTAAGTGTATGTTGTTAAACCTCCAGATTAGAAGAAAATGCAATTCTGACCTTACTTACAAGGTCTTTCTTCATCTTTCTTTTGTCCCCTCCTTAGAGTCATTTAGTTCTTGACAATGCTTTGGTCATATTTTCCTTCTCTACATGCAGAAAACTCTGTTATTGTTGTTGTTTAGCATCACAGAGATTTGCCGTCATTCTGCTGATTGAGGCATGCTACATATTACCCTTTACCTAGGTAACATGTAGGTGTACTTCAATTCTTAGTCATCAGCTTTTGCAGGAAATTTTCCTAGTTCTCTAATACAGACTAGATACCTCTGTGTGTGTGTGTGTGTGTGTGTGTGTGTGTGTGTGTGTGGTGCTGGGGATCAACTCCAGAGATTTTTATCACTGAGCTATCCTTACACTCAGCTCTTTTTTTTTTCGTTTGATTTGTATTTAAGACAAGATCTCACTAAGCAGTGAAAGTTGGACTCAAATTTATGATCCTCCTACATCAGTTCACTGAGTGCTGTGATTATAGGTTGTGCTACCGTGCCTAGCAAGGATCATAAACTCTCCCTACCACAGTCTTCCTCCACATTGTTCATGGCTTTACTTCTCATTCCTAAAGCACTACTGATGATAGAGTAATCCCCTGGAAACTCTGTATCAATCTTCCAAAGTGACAGCCTGTCTGCAGTTTTAAGTAAGGGACAGGCAATCCACAGATCAACATCTGAGATGATATATTACCAGTTATGAGAGATAATGTCTCATACATTCTATGAAGCACCTTTCTTTACAAAAAGGGCAGGACTAGAACAGATCTGTTAATTGGCAAGACAAACGAAGAAGATTACAAACCACTCTTACTCTTCCACATATTTTCGTAAGGCAGACCTTGGATAAAAATATCAATCATATAGGACAGGTGGAGAAAGAAAGATGAATGTTGGCACAAACATAGTACCATTGGAAGATTGGCATCCTCTCCTTTTGGATACCCAGATGGTGGTATGTGAAATTGCCACCTAGTACAGCATTCATAGATGCTACGCATGGGAGTGTCCCCATGCTTTTCATTTATCTGTCGCTTTTGTTTACTCTGATCTCTATAGTTAACTAATTTGGCTTGACATAATCAGGACATGACTATGAGAAACAAGATGACATTTTTTAAATATTTCATTTAATAAGGAAGTGCTGGGTGCAGACACCTATTTCTTTTCATTATGTAAGGAGGCATGGACTAACCACCATTGCTCACAGGGTGAGCATGAATTTATAATAAAATTCTCTAAGATATGTGCAATGCCTACACTTTAACTAATGGAAATTGATTTAGGATTTCATTCATTTTTAATGTGTTGTAATGAACATTTCTTTTACATTGCTCCAAGTCACACATTGGCCCTTTAAGTGGCATGCAGGCTAAGAGGAACATGTACAGTATGACAACTTGCAACAGTGTTCAGTCAGCCAAGTGTGTTTTGCCTTTCCCACAGTCTCCTGGGTACACTCTGGGTAAATGCAACATGGTGGATTTCTCAGTGGTAGCCCAATTCTCTATGAAAGAAAAAACAACCACTGGAAAGTGATGAAAGTCAACAGCTTTCAACTGAATTTGTTTGGTGGAAAGTTGAGAATTTATAGGACATCTATCTCATCTTTATCACTCTGTAACTTCAATGAATTGAAAATCAAATTCTATTATTGGCTCTTTGGTGTTTATTTCAGTTCCTGGAGACCAGAAGGAAGTTAGTAAAAACCAAATTCAATTTTCCATACTTTCACATGCGATTGCTTTAAAAGCAACGTTTGAAACAATACTGTTCCTTTGTATTAGCATTGTCTATGATAATTTTCGGCATTTCTCTACATTTAGGCATTTGTTCTTCAACAGTAAAATATGATCTTTCGGCAAGAGAGAAAGTGTGTCTGCTGCTTATAAGCTCCAATGGATTTTGTTTCACAGAGGAATGGCGGACTCGCATCTTGAATGACAGAGCCAGTCCTAATTAGGCTAAGCAAAATATATATTCTTGGAACACTAACAACAGTAGTTTATAGTTGCTACAAAGCAATGTATTGAGAAAGCCACTTTTGAAAACTGAGAAATGAGCTTAAAAACATAATTATCTTTGATTGGTAAATTACTATTACTATGACACAAGTCTCCAACACACTAGTGAGTTTGTACATTCAGCAGACCTGACCTAGCACCTCTGTGCAATCCACAGGTAGTGATTTTCTCCATTATTATAGCTCATGGTATCATAAGTATGGCCTCCTCTGCCTCATCAATGGCTGAAAATTGACCACAGTTGCACAGATGTCACTAAACCAGGTCAGTAATATTGCTGAATATTTGTCCCCTTTTGAGGAAAGTAACTCACCTGCTCTTTGCTGTTGACTCCTACCAGTCTCCTTCCCCTTTCACGGTCTTATCTAGAAAGAAGCAAAGAAAGTTTCTGGGAGTTTAGGAGTTTGTTACAAGTGATTTTTTTTTCTTGTAGTTCTAGTCTACAAATATAGACCCCAACCATCTGTTAATTCTTTTACTCATACACAGGTGCCATAAGGAGAAGTGATACTAACTATGGATTAGAATCCCGTAGAGCACTACAACTTCAGTTTCAGTCACCCCTGCACCAAGGAATATGGTTTCTAGGTGAGAAAAAACACACCAGAAAAGCCCCTACTTTATCTAGGTGAGCGTGCCTCTGCTTATTACCATTCTTTTAAATTTTAATGTCTGCATTTACTCTAATTTATAATAATTGTCAATCACTCCTTGGGTGTTGGAAGGATATAAGAAGTTTAAACATTGAAAGAATCAACCATTATCCCTATGTATCAGGAAAGAAAGAAAGCATGCATTGATTGATTGATTGCTTCATTCATTCATTCATTCATCCTTCAGTGAATGTTTTTGAGTATACAAATTCAGTCATTTCTATAAGTTTGAGAAACCAAAACTTAAAAATTATAAATCTCTTCTTATGAAGATTAATGTTAAAGAAAAAGAAAAGAGAGAGGCACAAGAGGGGTCTGCCTCTCTATTATAAGTATATAGGAATTATAATAGAGCATAGGGAGAGAAACACTGATGTTTTTCTTGGAGAGGGAACCAGGGAACGTTACATACATGGAGATTTGCTGGGCTCTTGGGGATGACTCCTTCCCAGTGTCCATGGTGGGGGCCCTATAGGCAGAAGGGACACCCAGGGGGAAGATCAAGGGCATGATGTAAAGAGGAAAGAACTCTGTGAGAGGACTTACCAATGTACCAGCAGAGGTCATTCCTTCTCCTCAGTGACCTGGAGGACAAGCAAGTAGTATCTTTCTAAAAGGGACAGCAAGTGTAAGGAGTGCACATTCATTTGGCTAGACATTCTTTAGAATGTGGTGGAAGATTAGCCACAATGAAGTTGAATCTTAGCTAAGAACTAAGCCCCATTCAACTTTCTCTTTTCTCACTTAAATTTAACTACAAACAAGCTAGTGACTTACGTTATTCTGATTAGGCAGAATAAATCTGTGAGTATAATTCTGGAAAAGATCTCAAATAAACACCCATGGCAGCAGGACTTTGTGGGAATGTCATATATTTGCTTCTTTTCCAAATCACTGGCATCTGCTTCAGTTCTGGAATGTGTCCAGGCATTTTTGTGAGTTTTGAAGCTCAGATACTTTGCAAATATTGTGAAGTTTGTGCAGGGGCACAAAGAAGGCTGACGTGGAGGTTCTGATTCCAAGTTCTGACCTGAATCCATTCATGGTGCACAAGTACTTGATTTCTCATTTGGCATCGTCTGCTAGGGCAATCACAGACTTATGATAGTATATTGGATGTTAAGTTCCTCTGCGGGGAGTCATTAATCAGTGCATGTGTGCTTCTGGAGTATTGAAAAAATTAGCTTCAGAAACTGTTTTTGAATGATGGTCATATTAAGATCATCAGAGAGCAGGTTTCTTGAAGGATCCTGAGTATTTCTTGCTATCATTAATTAGGGTGTTTTCTCCACAAGTTAAAAAACAGCAATCACAACAATAACATAGAACAGAAAGGGAGGATATTACAAGATGGAGTTTTTCTCCTTTTCTCTTATATAACCAGCCTTTGTGCAGGCATATCCTGGTTCCTTCAATGTATAAAATCTAAAAATTATATGACATGGAAAATATGGTGTCATTAAATGGACAGTGCCACCATGGTTACTAAGGTTATATGGTAATCCTTGTGGCCACCCAGGATGCCTTCCCGGAATCCCCTCCCTAAACCAAGAATGGTAGCATGTGGTTGCAGAATGAGATGAAGAAGTAATGTTTGTGTCCCTGACGAAGATGCTTCCGCTCCTAACAACCTTGAGTAAGGGGTACCATTGCCGTCAATTGTCCTGTTTGATCTCATTTATTTTATGTAATTTGGTTTTATATAATTTGAAGGTAACACGCGAACTCCAAACTGCAAAGCATGTTTACAAAATACACTATGGCAATGTTTTCCATTTTTCACAGGAAAACACTTATTTAATCTAACCCCAGGCAAGTTTGAAAGGATGGGGGGGGGGGAACTACCCGCTCGGGCCCCCCTCCAGTCCCTCTTTTGGACAGGAGCTTTCTTTCTCTCAA
>NDGN011439786.1:0-13830 GCA_002564285.1 Tympanoctomys barrerae
TCAGGCCCTTGCACTTGCCAGGGAAGCGCTTATTCCACTGAGCCATCTCCCTGGCCCCTTCATGTGATTTTAAACAACTTTTAAAACTTATTTTACACTTGATCTTAGCCAAAAGGCCAAAAAGCAATTCAGCTTCATTTTAGAAATGTGAGTTACCAAGAAGTAGCAGCTCAGCAGATGGTGCAGTAGCTCCCGCCCCTGGGAAGTCTCCGCCCACCCATGGGGGGGGCTCCTGGCAGGCAGAGGGTCTTCAAGTGCTCCCTGGGGTCTGTGCAGGCGCAGGTTACCTTCCTCCCAGCCTTGACTGTCCCCACCCGACCGCGCCCCTCCTCTTTGCCTATCCCAGGTCCACCTCTGGCTTCTGTAGGAGGAAAGTGCAAGCTGGGTCCAGAGCCCACCGAAGGGCTGACTGAGGTCCTGAGGGCAGTGAGGCCGAATCCAGAGTCTGTGGCTGCCAAGAGATTCGGTTGAAACCCAAAGAGAAACACAATACCCACAAACACAGCGAAAGGGATTGTACTGTCTTAGTGATGAAAACAAAGTGAATGTCGAGCACTGTGTGCTCACCTAAGTCATAGAAGAGAAGGCAGAGTGGATTCTGTGCTCCTGGGACTTCTAGGGAGATGCCTGAGGGCCATCTGAACTTTTTGCCCACTTGGTTGTGGGTTGGTTAGCAGACAGATTAGTCTTCCAAGTCCCCTGAGGACATGCGGTACCCAGAAACTCAGTTGTTGAAGGAACTCAGTGACTACTAGGGGAGGTGAGGCAGAATCCAGAATCCGTGAAATGGGGGAAGAGATGAACCTAAACAACCAGAACTAGGTCCTCGGCTGATTTATTACTTCATTCACTATGCACCAACCAGATCTCTCTCTCTCTCTCTCTCTCTCTCTCTCTCTCTCTCTCTCTCTCTCTCCAATTCTCCAATGTCCCTCTGTCTTTCCACAGACCACTGAAGACAAAATCACCAAAGACAGACACAGCCCAACATGTGGTGCCGGGTATTGAACCCCAGTCCCTGCGCTGGCCTAAGCAGGTGCCTAGTCCGCTGAGCTATCTTGCCAGCCCTCCACTGCTTTTAATACAGGAGTACCATGCTCACATAAAAATGTGTGGAGTGAGCATGTGTTCTGTTTTCTCTGGGATAATTCAGCAAATATGTGTCCACTGTTTTAGTGATGTCTTATGAGGTTGGATAAAAAGGGAGATTTAGTCTAGAGTGAGGAAGATTATTTTCTTCTTCCTTATTGAAGCTTCAAGGAAGGACTACTACTGTCAGATGTATTATGCTGCTTCTCAAAATGCAGTTCTTAGGCAACCAGGATCAAGCTGGGGCACCAGCACCACCCCACTCCAAAAGACAACTCTAGAGCTGATGTGAATGGAATGGGATGCTCGGGATAGCAACAGCCATGGCTGACTCTGACCTCCAAGGAGTTCCTGGGGTACGATCAAGTGCACCCCACAATCAGGGTTTTAGAGCAGGGACAGGGTCTCCAGAAGGATAGTGGAAGTAAATGGGCACCCATAGGATGAAAACAGAAGCATTTAGAATTGGCTGGGACATGGACAGAGCACGGAAACGTGTGTCTTGCTGAGCCAGCTCAGGAGTTCAGGAGGAGCAGGTGCTCACGAACCCGATCACACAGGCATGAGCAGCTCCAGACATCCTTAGCTTCAGACCTTCTCACCAGTGCTAACGTGAGTCACTGAGGCAGGTGGCTTCCAGGAGCTGCTAGATGGTTTCTCACACCCTGCTCCCTCACTGCGGATGGCTGCTTCAGGTGGACATTAATGCCACCGCAGAATTCTGCATCACTCTGGGATCCATCACCTCAGTAGCGCATGTGAGGTTGTGCTTTGCCCTGGTGCACTGCTGACAATGAGGCCCAGGATCTGAAAAGGACTCCTGCTTGGAAGTCTAGGGTTAACCTGGTAACAGAATTAGCTGCATATCCTGCCATAGTGTGTCTAATGCTCAACTGACTTGGGGTTGAGATGAGATTTCCAAAATTGATGATGGTCATTTAAGATTTGTCATACAAACCACATTTCCATACACAAAGGTGCACATGCCACCATGCTCCGGGGGTCGAATTCCCATGAGCTCTGCAGGTCGGCGGTAGCTGCTGCTTCTGTGTGTCTGAAAGTCAGTGTGGGAAGGAAAGGCACACACACGCCAAAGCAGGGAGGCCCACACAGTGCCCACCGGCCTGCACATTCCCACTGAGCACCTGTTTGATGTTTGGGGGATTCTCTGTCAGATTCCAGTTGCCCCTCAAGTCGGTACTGATACGGAATTAAGAATAATTAAAGATGTGTAGAGTCAGACACACACACACACACACAAGTTTTACTGTTCTAGAAACAGTCTTCCAGAAGATGAAGTCATCCATGATTCCCCAAAAATATTTATTTATACAAAGATTTTGAGAGTAATATTTGTACTTGTCTTATACCTCAGTCTCCAGGCCTGGGGCCAAGTCATCGTGGGGCACACGTGCAGTCCCCCCACCCAGTAACTCACGTGTAGCACCTGCTTCCAGGAATACCAGATGAACACAGGATCTTGGGGGGTAGGCGGGAAGGAACCCCTGATGCCCTGAGGCTACATGGACCAAAATCCAGATGTGCACACCCTGACCTGGATGGTGTCTAGCCAGATGTCCAAGGTGAAATGTGATCAGGGCAGAAGGCACGAGGAGGGACCCACAGGGCAAACAGGAGAGGGTTAATTCTCACCCTTGGCTTCTGATTTCTGTTCTCTGTGGAGCCCGATATAGTTGTGAGCCCAGGAGCTACATTACACTTCCTGTAATGACCCATGATGCTGACTGATGGGGAGGGGACAGGTTGCAAAAATAACAGATTTGTCCTTATCCCAGGTAGTGCAAAATACAATTCTGGGACTTTGTCTCGGTAACCTATCTGAAGAAAAATGCTTCCCTCCTATGATGTCATTCTGGTTCCCTAGGGCAGATGTGGCACAGCAATTTGCAAAGCTGACCTCAGATCCGAAGTATTTTCCAGCCCGGCCCTGATCTGGTCATCCTGTGCCCTTGCTCCTCCCCAGGGTCACCCAAGTCCCACTGCCACATGACATATCGACTAGCCATCCCCTTTTCTTGATCCCCACCACCTCTGTCTGCACCACAGAAAACTCTGTGTTCTGAAAAGTTCACCTTCCCTTACCAACCCACACTTTCTTTACCACAGTGATTCTCAGAGCCAGCAAAAAAGGAGAATGTTCCAGAAGGAAGCCTCCATCTCAGCCGTGCCCGGAGCCGAGGGTTGAGGGCCCCAGGCCCTAGGTTTGTCGCAAAGGCGTCCTGAGGAGCCGTCAGTCGGGTGGTGGCGGTTCTCCCTCCTCCGTCGCATGCATGCACGCAGGCCTCAACTACACTTGCATGACTTCACCACCATGTTGGAGAGCTGCTCCACCTTCGGGGTCCTCCCGACATAGTACAGAATGGTCAGGGGCTCTAAGTCCTGGGGCACACAGCAAGGTGAGGCAGAGGCTTCTGGATTCAGAGTGTTATACAGTCCCAGCACCTGGGGCAGGGGACACAGGATTAGAGGGGGAAAGGCCAAAGTCAGGTTTGCAGCTGAAGAGCAGTGCAAGTCTGCAGACTTCAGAGGCAGAGTGGGTGGCAGCAGGGAGGCCAGCTGCACGCATGCACTGTGGCAGGAGGTACATGTGCACTTCTCTGAGGGCTATTGGTTTAAGCACCTAAATCATCTAGAGGCATTTTCAGTTGATGAAGAAAGCCCTGGATACTAGGAAAACAGAAGTGACAACTCGCCACTTCAATGCAAAAATGTGCTCACTACTCATTGCCTTGGGCCATTTAGAAAGGGTAGGGCTCCAGACGGGAGGCAGCGATAAAGAGCATGAGGAAACTGCTCCGCACTCCACTGCCCTATTTTCTACTCCTTTAAGGAAAGACACTATTCCCAGCATCGCATATTTCCTATGTGCTATACACAGTCTCGCAGGCAACTTTTGTACATTCACAAGGCTCTGGTTCTCCAACTTCCTTAACCAGTGGGGGAAATCCTCCCCAAACAGGCCTTGCCTACTAGGTATGTACATCTCTGACATTGCTTGCCAAGCAATAGGTAATGAACTTCCGTTTGCTTTAAACAAAGCAAATAAATGTCTACTTGAAACCATGATAGTTATTTTTTTTCTCAGTGCTGAGGATCATACCCAGGACCTTGTACATACTCAGCATGTACTCAACCCTGTGGTCGGAACTTTATTTGTTTTTTAGTAAGGGTCTACAGGGTCTTACTATGTAGATCAGACTTGTAGGGATCTGCCTGTGTTCAGCCTCCCAAAGAGCTGGGATTACAGGTGGGTGCCACCACGCCCAGTCTCAATCACCATCAGAGTGCGCCCCTGGGGCAGGGCCAGCATGGACGCCAAGGATCAAACCCCAGCCACTGCGTCTGCCGAAACAGGTGCTTTAATCCACTAAGCTATTTGGCTGACCCCTGTGGTAGGAACTTTAAAGACAGGATGTGACCTGGTTCTAACCAAGGCGCCAAAATCAGCACCTTCCTGTTAGAGGGATTTTTATTAAGCCCAATTTGCGAAGGCTCATTCAACATTCAATCCTTCATTCATTCTGTTTAACAAGTGACCTGGTCTCTCTGCTGGGGCGCCCAGATGCCATGTGCCCCACTCCATACCGTGCTGTGAGTCGTGTCTGCGCTTCGGAGGTACGGGCAGGGGCCTGAGCAGAAGTTGGCGTAGTAGCCCTTAGGTTCATGGACCCATTTCCAGCCCAGATCCTGTCGGAAGTCAATGTAGAGAGGACGCACACAGCAGTTCTCCTCCAAGTTGCTACGACAAAAAGCATTTATAGGAAATCAGCCTAAAAAGAAACCGCCAATAAATGAGACGTCACTAGGCCTCAGATTTGCCCTAGAGCTTTCCGTACCCCGCAGAAGGTGGACCTCATCAGCGGAGGCTTGGATTCAGGTGCAGGAGCTGAAGAGACTCCCGTATTTAAACACAAGTATCCCGAGGATATAGTAGACACAAATGCTGCACGAAAGGGAGTGAAGAGGTGAAGGTGCTGTCTCTTTTTACATCACAAACCAAAATGGAGACATGAAGCACTCCGCATAACCCAACCAGAAAAGAATATCTAAACTTATGAGTTTGCGTACTGGTGACTGCTCAGACTAAATCCTGAGGCCTTTCAGCCAAAACAAGTTGCAGCCTTCTGTTAGAATCATGATCCCTGCTCACCCAGATTTGGGCCTCAGGTCTCACGGCTGCCTGTAGAACCCCTCTGGCAATGTCCCTTTCCCAGTGGGCATTTTAGCCTCTGCATTAGTCGGTCTCTACTGAGACCTAGAGTTTAGTGCTTCCGTATGGCCCTATCTGGCTTCTCGTGTGTGTGCTAAGAGCGAAGCATGGCGTACCATCTGCAGATTTTCTATTTAGTAATCACTCCTAATTCCCTTTTATCTTGCCACCCACCTCCCATGAGAATCTGAACACCAGATACTCATCTTCCTGATCTCCCTTGCAGGCAAAGATGCACCCTACAAGTACTTAAAACATGGACACCATGCAGAGGCTTCAGCCAAGTATCCCTACCCCAAACTATAACATCCTCCTGCTCATACTTTCCCTCATCTGCTTTATCCAGGCCCTAACAGAGGTGGACTGCAGTAAAACAGGAAGAAGTTTGTGACAGATTTCCAATCAGTTTCCCTGGAGAAGTTTCTAAGCAGTCTCAAGGATCCTGAATGAGGTGTGAGTGTGGATCTCTGCACAGGCAACTCATGGTAGATCTTGGTCCCCGAGGGCCCAGACTCACCGGAAGCAGTAGTTGGTGTCCAGGGCCCGCTTCTTCCTCTGACCCCCTTGGCCAGGGTTGTCAAGCCGGTGTGGGGGAATCATCATTAGGATTAGGTGAGGGTTGTGGTGATCCTTCTGCTTCTTAAGGCGTCCCAGGTCTCCACGGCCATGGTCATCCTCATTGTCTACCCCTGCGGAAGGGAGGGAAGTCAACAACCTCCTGTCTAAGGAAAGTAGAGCTGTAGGAGACTGCCTCCCCATCCCAGACCATCCCAGGAGCAGGGGAAGCACAGTCTGCCGGGGAGGAATTGGGGCTGGGGGAGTGCACAATTGGTCCTAATATCCCAATTCAGGGAGGAGAGGATTGGGTGAAGGATTTGGTATCAACAGAACACAGTGATCACCATAAAGATGCCATATCAAATACCCATGTTCGGTTGCCCTCATGATTCCTGTATAAGGATCTCCTGACAGGCAGAAGAGCCTTCCCAAGATGCTTCCTAGGAGTCCTCGTGGAGCCATGAGCATCCCTGTTGCTAGACAGGCACCTAACACACACCTTTGGGGAATCAGTTCAGATTCTGAGAACTCAGGCGAGAGTTTCTTGTCATAATCAGAATTGGTTAATATAGTGATGACCAACTCATTGTTTAAGGTCACACAGTTTATGATGGCCTGAATAGGACTCTGAATAACTGTTAACATTTATAGTATGCTTAAGTTTCAGAAAGATTTCTCCCTGTAAAGCTCAGATGAGATAATAATATGTAAATTTTTTCTCCTTTTCAATGTCTTATAACTTTTTTTGACCAATTTAACATGCTTATATCTGGTAATCTGAACAATTAATTTGAATACAACAATATGCAATATAACAACCACAGTTCAATTCCTATTATTTTGTTAGTGAAATTCTGTATAATTTCTAATATTTTTATTGTACTATTTTATTCTCTTTAAAGATATAAATAAGTTAATATAACATATAATAAAAACTATTTGCAGATTAAAAACATAAAATTTTGTTAAAAAAAAAAAAANTGGCAAACAAGCCAGGTAAAGTGCCACACACCTATAATCCTAGCACTCAGAAGGCTGAGGCAGGAGGATTGCCATGAGTTTGAGGCCAACCTGAGCTACATTGTAAGCTCAAGGTCAGCCTGAACTGCATAGTAAGGCTCTGTCTCAATCAATCAATTAATCAATCAATAAGCAACTCTTTCATATATATTTTTAAAAACAGCAAACAAGCTCTGGGAAGAAAGCTCAACTCCATTTATACCTATTTCATCTGAAAAAGTGGAAGGCTAACATAGAGTCTCAACTAACTGGGGATATAGTTTGTGAGGGACAGTGGCTGGCTGCTGGCCATCCTGACTGGGCCAGGAACATGAAAAGTAAAATTTACTTAGCTGGGGGATGGGGGTGGGCTTGGATCTCAGGAAGAGGCACTTGGTCTGGAACTTAAAGGGAGAGCAGGCTCTCAAGTTCGCTTTCCTGGATGTTTTTAAGAATCAGGGCAGTGTTTCCCACAGTGAGACGGTTTCACCTTAACACGACCCATGGGTGAAGACTGAACTTCTGTGCTTAGTTTTGTTTTTTTTTTTTTAACTTTAAAAAAAAAACTTTTTTTAAACTTTTATTTCTTTATTAGTACATAATTGTCATATATATTGATCACATTCGTCATAGGGAACTTGTACCTGTATATAGAATATCTTAATTCTTTTTTGCCCCATCCCCTCCCCACAAATTTTCTTCCCATCCCCATTTACAAAAGCTTGTTTCCATTTTTCTTCCATTCTTTTTTTCTTTACCCTTCCTTCCCATCCCCGCTTCACTCTTCCCCTTCCCACATGAACATGTTCTTGCTTCTTCTCAATATCTGTCCTCCATTATGCTCTTTATTGACCCTTTGTATTTTTCACATAAGAGAAACAGTGCAATACTTAAACTTTTGTCCAGTTTATTTTACTTAAGATTATGGTCACAAGGTGCCTCCATTTTCCTACAAATGACTCCAATTTATCGTTTATGGTTAAGTAGTGTTCCAGTGTATATAAATACCATGTTTCCTTTATCCATTTACCTTTTGATGGACATATTGGCTGTTTCCAAGATTTAGCTATTATAAATTATGCTGCTATTCATGTGGGTTGTGTTGATCACTGTGGGAAGATACCTAGAAGGAAAACAGCTGGGTCTAGTGGAACCCCTAATTATACTTTTTGAGGACTGCCCATACTGATTTCCCTAGTGGTTTCACCAATTTATATTCCCACCCACAGTGGAGAAGGGCTCCTTTTTCTCCAGCCTCATCTGCATTTTTTATTGATTTCTTGAAGACAGCCATCCTGTCAGGAGTGAGATAAAATCTCGGTGGTTTTTTAATTTGCATCTCTCAAATGCATGCTCAAAGATTTTGTAATTAGGATGTTGTATCCATCTCTTAAAACAATTTTTAAAAGACCCTGCAACTGAGGCTGTGCCAAGAAAGAGGACTGCCTAGGCCCAAGACTCAAGGGGGGACCTAAACCTTTTCCCAGATGAGCCTCTGCTACTGGTGCCTCACGGTTACCCAGCACGGGAAAGAGAAAAAGGGCCTCCATCCACCCTAGAGGAGGTCAAGGCTGAGCTCACATTGGAAGCCCTGAAATGACTCTCAGCTACTTCACCCTCTTGGCACAGACACCTGCGCTCAAGCATCCTAAACCCTGAAACCGGCATCCAAATCCAGGTGATCCTAATCCCTGAGGACGGCTTGGATGGGCCCAACAACCTGGGGAAAGCTTTGTTGTCGGGACACTCCTGTTCAGGCCATCGAAGTTAGTTTTGGGGAGGGTGGGGAAGACCACTCTTAGGCGTTGAGCATTTCAGGTGCTGTGACCTCGATACTTTTCACCATCCTTGGAAGAGATACTTCCACCCTCATGCACGGGGCTCTGAATAGCGACATGTGATTCCACACCTTGCCAGCACCATGCGGTCTTCCAGATGCTACTGTGTTCTCTATAGGATGAAAGTTATGCTCATTTTTTTGACCCAAAGCAGAATTATTCAAGTGCAAAATAGCTATTTCTGGAAGCAGACTGGCTTCTTTCTAGGGTAAGGCCTGGTAAGGGTCTTCTGTTCTGCCCTATCCCATTAAGCCCTTCCCAGTCCTTCCAAGCACATTCTTTTTTGTTTTTTCTTTTTACCTTTGAATTTGATTTCCATCACCTCTTGAATATTTTCCAGGATATCTCCGTTGGGCTGAAAGGTGTGACATGGACAATGAATGCTGATTTCCAGACCTAAATTGGACTCTGAAAAACAAAAGCAACCGCCAGTGAGAAGAGCATATCATGTGCTGGGACAGCGAGCAGTCACCCTGCCTCCCTAGGCACTCACAGGCAAGGAATGATCCTGAGGCTTACAGAAAACAGGAAGTGCTTCCGAAGCCCAGACACTCCCTGAGGTCCACAGATCTCTGTCACATTGTGAGCCAACAAACCCGGAGGTGGGGGAAAAACAGTGGGCAACACGAAGGAAATGGAAATAGTCATCCATTTCCAATGGACAGTAGTAAGAGGAAAGTGTAGCTTATCTACTTCAGGGACAGAAAGACAGGAACAGGAGGAAGGCAATATACTCTGTTCTTGGGAGAGGAGACACTTAAGCCAAACTGCTGAAGAAGGTGAGGGACGGGGTCTGGGGGATTAGAAGGGGAGTAACTGAAGAACTTCAGAACAGAGGAAAAGTGGCGCATGGCCACAGATTTAAAGGCCAATGACAGAAGGCTGAGCAGTAGGACTAAAAGTCAGGAATCAATGCTCGAGGCAGAGTCTCCCACAAATAAGAAACAGAATCAACCTAAATGGAATTACTCAGCATTTCTTCCAGGGCTATGATTGTGGGTATAGAAAGAGCAGTTAAGATGAAAGGCATGGTTATGGTTGGCCATATTGTCCCTTAGGAACAAGGATTTAATTATTAAAATTACTTGGAGGTTTCTCCTTTGAAAATCTTTGTTCACCATAATGGGAAAGTTAGGACTGTGGATGGCTCACCAAGATGAATGGCTTGGGAAGACAGCTGCAAAATTAGAGAAGAGGCCAAAGACCATGACAGAAAGCCATAGCCAAAGATCTAGATGATGTGACTTCAGAGAGAAGGAGCACAAGGAACCCCAGAGGTCCCAGGGTTTGGTAACTGACATTCCAGTGCAAAACACCAACGCTAGCCCTTCTTCTAATTAGTTATGAGATCATGTGTTTTGGCAGCCAAAATTAAGGAAGCAGGAAAACTAGTAAACAGGCTTTAGTGAAGTGGAAAGAAAAATAAGTGAAGTTTTCACGGCATCAGGTATTCTGCGCAGGGAAAGCCAGGCAGGACCTGCATGGTGTCAGCTCTGATGCAGGACACTCCTTAGGGCGCTCTGTTGGTCCTGATGTAGCAGCCAGCCTGGCCAGGTATGGGAGAGGTCATGGGGGTGGATGCTCCTGCTTCAGGGTCAGCACTACAGCAAACTGACTTTCTGCTCCCTGTGGCCGCCCTAGCTGTGTGTGACCATCTGGTCTTGGGGCCAAATTGGAGTCTTCCTGAGCCTAGCTCAGCTGCGGAAAGATACAGGCTCAGTGTCCTTGGCCATCCCAATCCTATTGTCAACAACTAGCTTTCTTCTGCAAACTCAAGCCCAACCAAATATGTTCTGCCCCATTTCAGGGCAACCACTGGGACACATTGATACCTGCTAAGTGTAAAGATCTCCATTCCAGAAGGTTAGCTTAGTTAGGGGAAGCAGTTACAGTAAAAAGACAGCAGAGCACCAACTAGGGAGGAACAGAAGTGTCTTCTTCCTGCCTTAAGGAAGCTGGAAGAAGGCACCAAAGTAGCTAACATGGGTTCAAAACCAGGTACTTCAAGGTGAGTCGAGATGGACGGAGCGATCAGGACAGGGTGAGTTTTAAGAATCGCTGAGTTGAAAGCCAAAATGCATGCAACTGTGTCAGGGAGACTAATGACTGAGATGCTGGTGGTCAGCAGGAGCTGGAGGCTTGGCCGATAGACTCTATCTAGGTAGAGGGCCTGGAGGTGATGGCAACAAGGAGCACAATCTGCTGGGCATCGCTGCCTATCAACAGTCTCTAAGGCCTTACAGCACTAGCTTCTTTAATCTCCACAATAATCCTACAAAGGGAAAACCATTTTTACTCCTATTGGATAGATGAGGACACCAAAGAAAATTAAATGAGCTGCCCAAGGTCTCTAAGCAGTAAGGTGGAGTTCCAGGATTCCAACACAGCCCGATGCCAGATCCCACACTCTTAACTGTTAGAGACAATCTCGAGGGGCAAAGAGTGGGTAACAGGGAGCACTGCAACAAGGGAGGTGTCCACACATTCACTGGCATGCAAAATGGTGATGGTATCCTCATGTCCCATCTGTCCTAAGCCGTGGTGCTCAGCAAGTTTCCTGGCCAGCCTGCCTCTGCATACTGGGAAGCTACAGATGTGGAGGTAGTAGCACAGGGTCTGAGGACTGAGCCCTCCATCACAGACAAGGCTCCTTCCAGAATGTAGCCTGGGTACCTAGTAGTGCAGACTCTCAGATGCTTGCTGGGAGAATCCCAAATCACAGATGGGACTAAGTTCCTTACTAATCTGTCCCACCAGTGACTCCAATTTAGAGTCCAGCTGCAACCTGATTAGGAGACTCAGCATACTCCATGAAGAAAGTGACTTGGGATGGGTAGGGTGGGTGGGCAGAATCTTCCCAAATGGGGACTGATGGATCCAATGGAGAACAGACCTCAAACTGGCAGCAATATAGATGATAGGTGGAAGAGCCATAGGTTTTATTAGAAAATTATCTCTCTTTTAAAAAAAATGTGTTTGATATAGGATCTTACTATGCAGCTTAGACTCATAGTGATCCTCCTGTTTTCAGTCCCCAGCACTGGGATTACAGGCATGCCCCACCATGCCCAGTTTCAGGGGCTGGCTCAGTATACCCAGGGGCGGGGCCGGTGCAGCATGTGGTACCAGGGATCAAACCCCAGTCTTTGTGCTTGCCTAAACAGATACTTAGTCTGCTGAGCTATCTCACCAGCCCTGAAAATGATCTTTTCTGCTATCTCAAGAAAGATGGAAATCATTCTCAATGCAAAGTTCTCATTGAGCTCTGCAGCTGTGAAAATAACAACTCCAAGTGCCCAGGGCATCAAGGAAATCCAGGTGGAGATTATCAGAATCAGACAGGGAAGTGGAGGTCAGTTTTCCCAGACCCTCCTTCCTGCATCCATGCTAGCTCTGAGCAGAGTGCCACCTGAGTCAGAGTTCCCAGTGGTGCTGCTGTCAGCAGAGCCATGTGGCTTCTTCCAGGCTTTGCCTCAGGCTCGGCAGAAGGATGGGGCAGGATCTGCAGCCCACCACCTGCTAACCCAGCCTCCAAACAGGGCCCCAGGCGGGTCATGTCAGTGAGCAAACCGCGCCCCAACAATGCTAAGCAGCGGCAATCAATACCTAGCAATGGCAGGGACTCCGGGCACTGAAGAATGCACACCCCATCTCAAAAGGTGTCCACGACTCATCTTTGGTGGACTGTTATAGGAAAGTCTCCCAGTGTTTCAGGAAATAACTATGCATTATGTGAAATCTCCTAAATCACACACACACACACACACACACACACAAATTGACCACTAGATGAACTTAAAACACTACATAAGCCGAGTGCTTTGTGATCTCTGCCTTCAAGCTTTAATTCCTAGCTTCCTAAAACCTCAAGAATATGGAGGGGTCTCCTATCTCAAGGACTCTGGCAACTACTACGTGGATGGATTGTGGTTTGACAGCAGCTGCTGACAGTAGAAAACACTTCATAGGACAGAGAGAAGGGACAGATGAGACCGCCATACGCAACCCCCACCCACCGCGCAGTCACACCAAGCAGTACTGGCCAAGTAGGACATCATTAGAGCCATGTTCTTCTCCAGGGTGGGTGCCCTTGGTCAGTCCAACTGACTCTACCTTCTCAGACATCACCTGTGCCTCTTTATCAGACATAATAAAGATATGTGGGGGCCAGGGAGATGGCTCAGTGGAATAAGCGCTTCCCTGGCAAGCGCAAGGTCCTCAGTTTAATCCCCAGTTCCAAAAAAAAAAAAAAAAAAAAAGACGTGTACTTGTGTACTCTTACAAGACATGCTCAAAGCCATGAAGTTCTCTCAAATATACTTTATCCTTTTAAGAGCTCCATGAGATTTTTGGGGAAAGAGGGAACCATTACTTATTTTCCAGATAAGGAAACAAAGTGAATGGGTGAGACATCTGGGACATATCCATTTTTACTTATTTATTTTTTATAGTACTAGGGATAGAACCTGGGGTCCTCTACCACTGAGCAACATCCCTAGCCCTTTTTAATTTTTTCTTTTTTAATTTTGAGACAGGGTCTTGCTAAGTTGTCCAGGCTGGACTGAAACTTACAATCCTTCTGCCTCAGCCTCCCAAGTAGCTAGGATCACAGGGGTGCCACAGTGCCCAGCCATGACGTGAAGTTTCATATAATCATTGAACTGTTTTAGTTGGATGATTCTCATACCTTTCCAATTTAATCGGCCAAAACAGAACATGTTGCTGTTCTCCTTCTCCTAATTCTAACCCATGATACCACATGGATGCTCAATCCAAAAATTTGGAAGTCTGCTCTTGCGCTTCATAGACCTCTTCTAATCCAAGTGCCCCATGGACTGTGCTCCCAAAATATACAACAGACCTCTGTAATCACCATGGCCACTGCTACTGTCCTAGGTAGGTCTAAGCCTTACTATTTTCATTTGTCCTGCTGGCCTCATCCCTACCTGGTCTTCCTGCCTCTTCCCTTGACCTCATGGCAACCAAATGAGTCTTTTATTTTTATTTTTTAATGTTTATTTATTTATTTATTTAGTACAGATAATTTCAGATCCAGCATGGCATGTGGTACCAGGGATCGAACTCAGGTCCTTGTGCTTGCCAGGCAGGTACTTA
>NDGN011439787.1:0-36876 GCA_002564285.1 Tympanoctomys barrerae
GTAGTGATCCTCCTGTTTACAGCCTCCCAAGAGCTGGGATTACAGGCACATGCCACCACACCCGGTCTGAATTGCCATCTCAGCTTGCACTGGGATTGAAGCCCCAGCCCCTGCACCTGCTTGCAGGGACTTTAATCCACTCAGCTATTTGGCCAGCCCTTTCTCCTTTAACTTTGTGTGCTGGGTATTTTGTCATAGCAATGAGAAAAGTAAGTAAGACATCACATAAGAGAAACCATGTGATATTTAACCTTGTGTGTCTAATAAATTTCTAAAATTTAAACCATTACTATATATTTTGATCACCCCACATAACTGCCACAAGACAGGGGATGGGATGGATAATTTTCTGGATCTTTCCATTAGGACAGAGAAAACCCAATCATAATATAGTGGAGAGGCTTAAGAAGACATGTATAATCCTACAATCACGATGCCAAAGAACCAGGACATAACACACATGCAGATGACGTGGGTACTGGGGAAGGCTCCAGCACCTGTAGTAGGGACAGCTTGTGGGGACTCCTGCCTCAGCATGCCATCCCCCTTGGCTGTATCCCTTGCTATGAGAATGTGGTGAGTGACGACCCTAAGCTCCAACTGTGAGCTGTAACAGGAGAGTGAGAAAGTGGTGGAGGAGGAGGCAGGGTATTAGTGGAGTTTGGTGTCTTGGCCACAAAGTGTCATGGATTTAGCATTCTGGGTTGAAATTGCCCAGTTGCAGGCGGGACCCATCAAAGTCTCCCTGAGGACTCTATCAGTTCTGCTATATAACTTCCTTTCTGCAGTGCTGCTCTTTATCCCTAAACCTCTCAAATTCCAATTAGCTAATAAGTGGGATTTGCCAAGCATGCAACCGCTGAAGCCCGGGTTCCGCTAGTTACAGAAGCAGCATCTCAGTTACTTTCTAATCCCTCCAGGGGCCCAGGGGCTGCAGAAGCAGCCTGAGGATCTCTCTTCAGGACTCTGGCCTTCCTGTGTGGAGGAGCCAAGCAGAACTAGCTCCTAGATACTGGGCCCACCAGCAAGGGGCTATTGGCCACTGTCCAGCCAGGGCTCCTTCCTCCTGCCCACTCCTCCTCACCCCTGTGTCTCATACAGCGCACGCTTCACATCCGCTATCTTCAAGTCCAGCAGAAAGCTCAGGGCAGCTTCTGCCCCAGCACTAATGTCCCCTCTCAGATGGGATGGTCTGCCCAGCAAATTCAGGGGTGGGGGAACTTCACGTGGCCCCAGTCACAGGTGCTAGCCCCAGAAGTCTGACTCAACATGTAAGATGGAGCACAGAAAAAGAGGCCCTGTTATTTGGGGGAAAATTGTTCCTCAGGGACTTGGGGTCCTGGCCCTGGCCCTGAGGAGGCAGAAGTGGTCACAGGAAGGCATCCATTCTAGTTCCTCCCAACGTGTCATGAGGCCTTGGGTGTCCTGCACTTCCTAGACTCAGTCTCACCATCTTTAAAATAAGGGAAGAAGAAAAAAATAAAATAAGGATGATCCTAATGGTTTCCATTGCTGCTGTGAAGGAGAAATGGTGCACTGACTGCAAGCTGTCAGTCCTATAGGCTGCTGTGAGCCAACAGAGGAAAGGTGAGTGATGCTCTCCTCTATGAACAAGATGTCTTCATACTTGACAGTGACAGGAATGTGTTCCATACAGAACTATGGAAACAGCAGTCTCCACTCTTCAGATCAGGAACTGGTCTCTGACTTGGGAACTGAAGCTTCACCCTGTGAGCATCCACAGGGTGTGGAACAGGGAATGTGTGTGGGTACATTGTGCAGGTGTTGTCTACAGGAGTACATGGTTGGGGTATCAGTGTTACATATGTGTGGTGTGTGAGTCCATGTGTTGTGTATGTACGTGTTCTTTGTGTGTCTAAATGGCATTGTGTGTGTGTGTGTGTGTGTGTGTGCGTGCATGCGTGTGTGTGCTGCTGAGGACCCTGGCAGGCTCTCTCCATGTTCATGTCCTTTCAGGAAGGCAATGGCAGGACACTTGATAACGACTAATCTCACAGGCTGTCCCATGACCTCTTGCCTCCCAGTCCTGTGCTGACTCCCTGAAGAGGTGGTGAAGAGACCCTATCGCTGCTTGACTACATATAATACTAGAAGGCACAACTGTGTGGTCTAGAAGACGCTTCTATGATGTAATTATGGGTGTACCCCATAAAGAACTGCCCTGTGTAGGGAAGCAGGTTAGGACCCAGCTGCAGACCTCAGGCCATCCAGTGACAAATGTGTACTGAGTGCAGTTACCTTTAAATGGTTCAACATGGGAACCCTGTTGTAGCATTGTGACACAAATTAACTTTTGTGTCACCTTGACTAAGAAACACCAAATTGACTGGCTTAGCATAGTTCTGGGTGTGGCTGAGGGCATTTGCTGAAGATGGAAGACCCACTCTGGTTATTGGTTGGTGCCTTGGCATTCTTTGCTGGCTTCCAGCTCAGACCCTCTGGCCTTTCACCCCACGCCCTTCAGCTCCCTGACAGACTAGCAGGGGATTCTACAGTGAGCTCCTGGCCTTCAAAGTTTGACTGGATCCTTCAGATCTTCCTGTCTTATATTAAACCCATTTCTCCAGTGAGCACTGACTGATACAAGATCAACAAATGGTCACCTCCTTCCTGATTTACTGACAGAAGTTTTCCACAAATTCAAACACAGCTTCCTCAAAAGAGACATTTGCTGCCCTCCCTGTGGCTGGGGATGGCTATTTCTCAAGAAGGATGGAGCTCCACAGTTTTTCTTCTCAGAATCTACCTTCCACTCTGCCACATTCTCAGGAGGACCAGTCTGTGAGATTTTATTTCTGTGATTTTGGAAGCCATTAAAAAGAAATGATTTTTCAATGTGTCATTATAGCGTTAGTGGGGTTTGCCATATACAAAACCACAAAGCTCCCCAACTGACCTTCCTCTGGGGGAGCGGGTACTTGAGGTCTGTACACATAGCCCATGACATTGCTTGCACCACTCCACCAAAGGAGCTACAGCTCTTTCTGAGGTTACTCACTGCAAGTGTCTAACATAGGCCCCCTAGTCCTCTGAGGGTCCACCTGACAGGCTGGAGTGGGATACAACCAGGGAGTGGCCCCTGGTCCTCATAAATGGAACCAAGGAGCTGGAGCCAAGCTGTCCTGTGGTTGCCCGGTGTGCCCCTCTCGGGGTGGCCACAAACACTGCATATCTCACACATAAGCTTACTTATCCCATCTCCAGAGAGAGGGGTCTCAGTTCAGGGGCCCGGTGGTGTGAGGAGGCCAAGCAAGGCACCTCACCTGGGGTAGCTGCTGAGTTCAGACATGAGCTCCCTTCCCACTTCCTTCAAGCATCTGGCCTACGATGAACACTCCCTTGAGTTCAGCCGGGTTGCCAGTGCCCTGGCTTTTGGCCCAGGCACAGAGCAGATATCCCCAGTGTTTGCTTTATTTGGCATTGCTGAGTTTGGAGATGACAGAAGTGGTGGAATAAGAGAGAAGAAGCAGGGAGTGCTTGAGCTGCCTCCTGCCCAGGAGCCTGAAGTCTATCCACTTCCCAGTGCCAGGAAACCACAGACCTAGTAGTCCTGCACTATACCAGCTGCCCACTCCCGGGGACATGCTGAACGTGTCAGCACCCCACTATCTTTGTTCTATTACTGGCAGAAAAAATACTGAATATCCAGTATGTGCTGGGCACAGTACTTGGCACTTGCTTCAGTAAAGCATGGTTAGCCTTCTTTTCTTTACAGAAAGAATGAACTAATTATCTCTGAGCAGTATATATTTTTACAGATAAAGCCTTTAAAACTACAGAGTTCATGAGAAGAATTATATAAGGAGTACTTAGTAGGATTAAAAAGGCTGGTAATTCCTGACACATGTTAAGAAGATCAACTACATATTCTGACTCCAGCCTCAGAGAATGGCTATTAAGTCTGGACTCCACTACACTGATTAAAGCAGATTGGCTCAGGACCTGCTTTAAAGCATCAGGAAGTCCTTCCACACTGGACTGAACTCCAAGCCCATAAGTACTTTGTTCTATAAAAGCTTGGTTAAAGCCAACCTATGATCATGTCATATCCACATAATAGTGTCTTCCAAGGTAACTGTGTGTGTGTGGAACACTGCATAATGAAGCCACTACTCCTTAGCATAAAATTCAGGGGCTCCAAAATATACCTCTAAGTGAACAGAGCATGAATTGAGAATACTCTACATGCAAGCGTCACGCTAGGCATTAAATGGGAACTCCCACTACTTGACCCCTACTGTAATCTCACATGACCACTTTTATTTCTACAGAGGTTCCACTTAGGAATCCAAGGCTTTGAGAGGCTGACTGACTCCCTACAGTCAGAAGGGGCAGTCACTTTTTGTCATGTTCTCTGTGTGCTCCCAGAGTACTTGCCCTTTCCCATGACAGGGGGACTGACTCTCTCTCTCTCTCTCTCTCTCTCTCTCTCTCTCTCTCTCTCCTGTGTTAGTAGCAGTTGGGCTCAGGTTCTGGCTGATTAAATGGCTAGGGACAGGATTTCTCTGTGCCTCTCACATCATAGCTGTTGGGGACCATGAATTATGAATTAACATAGCACCTGTCTGAGGCCCGCCTTGCCCTGCCTCGTGGACCATCTTTGGAATGCAGAAATCCTGCTTCCTATCCATCACTGCTGAGATCTTGATGGTTAGTGCTGGCTGTGATGCTCACAGAACAGGATGAGGGCAACACTGGGAAAGGGATACCCAAGTGTGGGGATGAATCTTACTAATTTCTTTTATCATATTAAACTTGCACATTCAACCACTACATCTGCTTTGTTCAGGAAAAGTACCATACCCTCCCACTGCACTGGCTAATAAAGTGGTGGCTAGCAGGAGATTCTTGCTCTTTGTTCCTAGAGCACACTAACCTTCCCAGAACCCTGTTTCCTTGAGATTCTTCTCTTGCTATTCCTTTCTTGCCTTGTGCTATAACTCCAGGCAAGAGACTGTGGAGTCACAGCAGAGGTCCCTGGTGCAATGGAAAGGGTCACTGATAGGTAGCCACGGCCTTGGCCACTGGATGCCTCCACTTGGATTTCATAGGACATGACAACACAGAGCTGAGAAAATGTAGCAGCAGCAACAAGAGCAAAAGCCAAGCAGAAGCAGACTCAGCTCAGAGGCAGACCTCTAGGATACGCTTAAATCAGAAGGTTCAGTGGTGTGATGCTAACTAGGGTCCTGGAAGCTGCCTAGACTCCTGAATCCCCTTCCTGACTCTAGAAGATTCCAGGACTTCTTCACCTCCCCCCCACAATTCCTTTTCTGCTCAAATTGATCAGAGCCAGTTTCTGTTGCTTGCAAGCTAGAACTTTGATACTCAGAATGACAACTAGAATTCTTTCTAGGGGTTTCCCCCAGAAGCTCTGCTCTTTTCTCTAAGGTTCTGCTTCTTTTGAGGGGGGCAGGAGAGCCCACACACCCCTTCTGTATCAATAACACTTTTATTGCAGTGTACATCACATACTCTAAGTCTAACCACTGAAAGTAAATGAGTCAGTCTATTCACAGACTTGTGCAACCATTAGTACTACTCAATTCCAGTAATTTCTTTCTTTCTTTTTTCTTCTTGTATTTAGTACAGTGTCTATAGGGTCTCACTACATAGATTGGACTCGTAGTTATTCTCCTGTTTTCAGCCTCCCAAGCATTGGGATTATAGGCACACACCACCATGCCCAGTCTCAATCGCCATCTCAGTGCACCCCGGGGGCAGGGCTGGCACAGCACACTGGGGATTGAACCCTAGCCACTGCGCTCTGCCTAAGCAGGCACTTTAGTCCGCTGAGCTATCAGGCCAGCCTTTCAGTGCATTTCTGTCTCTCTATCTACCCCAGCAGAAGTCTCATTCTCATTAGATGTCACCCCTACCCCCTCTGACAGTTGCTAATATAGTTTCTATCTGTATGGATTTACTTAGGTTAGATGCTACATATACATGGAGAACTAATAGGCAGCCTCTTCTGTCAGTCTCTTCCCCTAACACGTGTTCACATTTCAACATGTATCAGTCCTTCATTCCCTATGGCTAAGTAACAGTCTGCTGTGTCAATGACCTACCCATTAGACAGTGGTCATTCGGGCCCAGGGCCAGTGCAACTAACGCTGCCATCAGGCCATGGGTGGGTTCTGTGTGGATGCTGCTCCCACTGCTTTTACTAGGAGCGGATGTCCCCAAGCTCACATTCTCTCCACTGTGCACAGGAGAGGCTGCAGCAAGGACAGATGCAGACTGCCTATAAACCACAACATCTCATCTCCCCAGAAGTCTCAGTGATGCATCTGCTACGACAAAGAAACTATTCTGAGGCCCAAATAACCCACTATGTCTGTTCCTTTAGCATTTATCACACAAAGGAGGGCGAAAAGCCACTTTAGCAGTAGTCATCTTTAAAACTGATCTTAGAGTGTTGTCTTATGCATAGGCAGACCCAGCAGTGCATGCCCACTGCATCAAGACCATTGTGACTCCATGTCACAGTGCCAGGAGCGAAAGAGCTCCTTCCAGCCTGCCTACAGGCTGACAGGGTAGGAGGGAGCAAGCTAGGGACAGAGGAAGCTCACACACCTCCCAGGAACCAGCAGGTGACTTCCTGGCCAGACAGGAGGCAGCTATGAAATCACCCTGAGCAATGCAACAGTTGGACACAAATCTCACTGAAGAATGAGTCCTGGGCAATTGCTTCACCTTCCATGTTTCATTTCAATGCAGAATAATAAGCCTGAGTTTGCTAGCTGGCATCAGGGGCCTCTTTAACCCGGTCTCATTATTACACCCCACCCTGTGCCTCCTTGCCCCCAGAGCACCATCATCTCCACACCAGAGTGACCCCCACCACAGCTCCAAGCAACAGCGATGACTACAATAGCCACAACAGGTCCCACCCAAACAGCTGGCCAGTGTGATGCAACTTACATGCCAGCCCTGAGAGCTGCACGGCACTTGGTGCGCATCCTGCCACAGAATGTCCTCCCACTTCTTCCTGCCTTCCCTGACCCTTCTTCCTGTCTCTCATGTGTTCCAGGAACATGAATTGCTACAGGCACACACATCTGGCATCTCAGCACACCTGCCCAATGCTGAATCACTGGGAACCGGAAGTGAGCAGGTGCAGGGAGTTTACTGAGATGGGCAGACCTAACACACATCCTTGTCATTCCCTCTGGAAACCCATGGAGTGACAGTAACAGAATCAATAAAATATAAGGCCACAAGGAAAAAGAAGAAAGAAATGACAGCTATGGAAAGAAAAGCAAAGATGATGAGTGAGCAAGTGGCAAACCAGATTAACAAAGCAGTAGGAGCTGAACCACGGAGAGGCAATGGCAAGGAAAAATAAGTGCCTGTCTGCCAGCCAAATGGTGGGGCCACATCCTGCAAGCTGCAGAGGCCAGCACTGTGGGCTGGGCAAGTGCAGAAGTGCCAGCAGAATGGTACCACAAGGACAACACGAGCCAAGGCCCAGCACAGCAGATGAAGTCTCAGCAATTTGGTGAGTTGGTTGACATCTCAGTAGCCTGAAATTGGCCATTTTAAGAGGATTTACATCAATGAAACTGGCAAATCTACACACAGGAGCCTGTCTCCTCCAAGAGCTGAGTACTAAATGTTCACCACCAAGCCACTATTTGAAAATGCCACATGGCCAGGGCTTAACTGGATTTCACTCTCATAACACAGAGGTTCTGTTCTTGGCAGACCTTGGCAGGGAACCCTGGATTTCAGGAGTCCACAAAGTGGGGACAAAGCCTAGACACAGTCTGAGAGAAGCAGCACTCATCCAGACGCAGCATGGAAAATGCTGTTGGGAAGGTCCACGGCTCTACTTAGAATGCTCTGGGATCTATGCAGAAGCAGGTCCAGAGGAAAGGGCTGAGGACTGGGGGAGTGGGCATGGGACAGCCTAGCCCCAATTCAAGTTCAGCACTTCTCAGCAACTCCACGCCATGCTGTGGGACAGGACCAAAGGCTCAGGGACTCAGCCATTTGCAGATATCCTATGAAATGAAAGAGACAAGGAGAAATAGAGAAGAGAAAGAAGACTACAGACACAGTGCAGGAAACAGAAAACTTCAAAGAAAGCTATAATGAATATTCTGAGATAAGAGCCTTGACCCGGAGGTACACGCCTATAATCCCAGCACTGAGGAGGCTGAAAACAGGAGGATCACTATGAGTCTGAGCTGCGTGATAAGACCCTGTATCAAATACATAAAAAATAAATAATAAAATAAAAATATTCTGAGCTAAGACAGTCCATCTGCTAAGAAAGAACAAGATACTATAAAAAGAAACAACCAGAAAATGATGGATTTTTTAGAAATTAAAAATAAAAGAAAATAAATTTTAATACATGGGCAGGAAATAAAATTGTGGGCATTTCCTAGGAAGTAGAATAAAAATTTTAAGAGATTTAAGAAGGAAAGAGAAAAAAAATTAAAGGACTAATCAGGAAGGCCCAATATAATAAATAGGAATTCTGAAAGAGGAAATAAAGGTAAAATTAGTACAGATATCATACAGAGATGTCCTTTTTTTCTGAAATAATCCACTGAGGGTCTTGTAACCATATATTTTAAAGGAGCATCAGGACATTTTACACGAAATTGCAGAACCTGGGGATGGGAGAGACAGCACAAAGGCCTCCCAAAGGAATAAAGCAGGTCATTTGCCAAGAGCCAGGACTCGGGGATTTGTATGATGGAAGGAAGATACCAACAGGAACACCAGAAGCTCAGTTTTTAAAGCTATAAAGTTTTTAAAAATGAAAGACAAATGTTGGGAAGCTGGGAGACGGGTAACACTTTCAAAATTCTAAGAGAAGAATTCCAAACTCTAATCTCAGCCAAATAATCCATCAAGTTTGAGAGAGAATGAAAAGATATTTTTTCAGATATGCAGTATTTCATAAATTCATTTTCCATGCACTCTTTCCTGGGAAAGCACCCGACTGCACGCTCCAGCAAACAAAGGGAGCAAGCCTTGGAGAGACAGTCAGGGAGAGAAGACGTAGGGGCTCACAGGGAGGAAGCCAGAATCATGCTAGGATGATGGGAGGGATGACAAGGACAGCGACCCTGCACTAGGCCTGGATGGCAGCAACCCACCCAGGAGCACCCGAGAGGACACAAGAAATAGAGGCATTGACAGCTTAGCTGTGAGGCGTGATGCTATTGTCAGGGATGTAGTCGGCACTTCTGGACACTTCACGAAGAATTCCCATATGGTTCATAAAAAATAAACAAGAAGAAAAAACAGGGTAACTAACATGTTTATAAAAAGCAAAATACTGTTCAAGAGGGGAGTATAATCATAGTATATGCTTGACTCAGCTGTGAAAAATAGTCACATTGTCATAGAAAAGCAAAGGCTGATGATTTAACCAAAACTCGTGACAAGAACATAGAAGGAAGGCAGAGGTAAGAAGCCCATAGCTGACATCCCCACCTCAACATCAGGTTAGACCCAGATACACTACTTAGTACTCATTCAGGAATAATGCTTAAACACCTGCAGAAATAGCCAAGTATTTGAATAAGTGCCTCTGGAGATCACAACTCGGTACAGGGAGGTGGGAGAGGGGACTGCTGCTCTCATTGTGCGGCTGGAAGAGCCGATGCCTTTCAAAGTCATAAGTAANAAAAAAAAAAAAAAAAAAAAAAAAGCAAAAAAAGGGGGGGGCAGGGAGATAGCTTAGTAGAATAAGAGCTTCCCTGGCAAGCGCAAGAGCTTGAGTTCAATCCCCAGTTCCGAAAAAAAAAAAAAAAAAAAAAAAAAAAGAGGCAAAGTCATATGTACATTACCTTGAATTGCAGTATCTTTACAGAAATTGGTCATGGGAGGCCAGGATGGTCTAGAAACTAGTGTGTGTGTTCTCCAGAACTCTTGCCCTAGAGTGAAGGTGTGGAATTGGCCACTATGTTCCCACCTCAGCTCTCCCTGTCCCCAGGGAAAGGACACATGGAGCCAGACTCCCACCCCAGGTCCTCACTGTCTATTATCGCCCCAAGCTCCAAAACCACAACTCAGTAGTGAAGCAGGACACAGCACCGAGGACCACTCCCAGGAGGGATCAGCCTGAGAGGTACACGCCACTTGCCCTGTGGCATCTCAGTCTTCTCTTCTAAAAGTCAGTCACAACTCTACGCGTCCCAGGGGACTGCTGCTCAGAGCACACGAGCAGGGAGTGTGAGTGCCCAGCCGAAGGTGTCTCCAGACCCTTGAGCCACACAGTGCTGCTTTCCTCCCACCATGCTCCAGGCAGAAAACACCTTCCACAACTTTCTTCAGAGGGCAGCTGACGCCAGTTGTTGGCAGAGCTTGTGACAGACACAGGATGAGATAAGGTGCTTGGCCTAGACATGAAGGACCACTAGGCACCCCAGAGCTCTGTCCCTATTACCTTTATGGCGGCTCTGGGTTAAGAGAGACCACTGGCCCTCTACTTGGGCCTGGAGGTGGCGTCTGGGCACAGCCTTGCTCAGTAATGGCGGAGATTTTGGTCAGCTGTGTTCAGGTCAGCAGTGAGAGTGTCCTGGTGTGCCAGTGCCCTGGTTGGGCTGCTCTGGAGACACCGGGCAAATCAATCTCAATATCCCCAAGGATCCCACAGGCCTGGGCTCCACACACAAACAGCAGACAAAGGCCACAGAGGCAACATTCCTGGGAGAGGCTGCAGAGGCATGGTGGAGCACAGGGCAAAGGGAAACAACCCTGCAGGGGAGGGTGTTCCAGAGGTTCATGGAGGAATGGCTACGCTCAGCCTTCCTCACTCACTCGTGATGTTCCAGCTCTGGGCTGGAGGTACAGGAGGATGAGTCCTGCTCTCCAGTATCCACAGTAGCTCTTCAGTCCCGGAGGAGATTCCCCCCACATTCCTGGGAACCAGGGCCTGGCTGATGCCAAATGGGGAGGCTTATGGCACTGCTAGAGGTGGAAGGGACAAAGCCAAATCTCCTGCAGTGCATTTTCCATGCCAGTGGCTTTCCAACACAGGAAGACTGAAGACCATAACAGTTTTAGTCCAGCAGCAGACCCAGACCCCTAACACTGTCAGAGGAAGGAAGGGTGACTACCTTGGTGGCAGCAGGAGGCAGGACAAAAGGCCTGCAGGCAAGAGTTGGGTCAGCAGGGACCCTAACCCTAGGCCAGGTGCTTCAGTAGGGGAAAAGAACCCTCCCTTGGAGCCTTGGTTTGGCTCAGTGGCACTCACCTCAGTGAGTTTAGGGCCCGAAGTTTGCTTCCAGGGAGGCTCACCCTGAGGCCCGGAGGGACCCAACCCCCCAGGTCTGTGCAGCTAACAAGCAGCAGAGCTAGGTCAGAATGCAGGTCTGATTTTAAAGCTTCCCCCAACTCTGCTGCCAGGGTTAGAAAATGGTGACGGAGGGGAATGTCTCAGAATTGAGTAAACATGAGAGAGCACAATCTAAACAACTCCCCAAAAGAGTTAGCATCCTCCCTGCTGCCACTAGGAACAAGGAAACTGTCACTGGCAGTTCCTGGTCCCCTTGGCTGCTCTGAGCCAAACACACAACACCCTGACATGCAGCTGCAGCCTTTCTTTCACCTGCACGTAGAGACTACCTTTCCTCTATGTCCTTTTGCGTAAATGTATGTTACCTCACATTATTTCTGAAACCCCGTAAGCAATTTAAATCTTACCTTTAGTAGAGATGGATACATACATATTCACATCCATCAACCACTGTTTCCTGGGCGCCCTCGGGTGCAGACTCAGGCCTACAGACTCACTCCATATGAGCAGGCAAGAGTTGGGTCAGCAGGGACCCTAACCCTAGGCCAGGTGCTCCAGAAGGAGAAAAGAACCCACCTCAGAGCCTTAGTTTGGCTATACTCATCCAGTGAGTTTAGGACCCAAAGTTTGCTTCCAGGGAGACACCCTGAGGCCCAGGGGGACTTAACCCTCGAGGTCTGGAGTGCTGGTCTGGAGTTCAGTCAAAGACTACTCAGAGGAGCCAGGTCCCCTGGCTGGGGAATACATCCCACTCATACATTTGGGCTTAAAATCTCAAGTATTTCCACCAAACTAGGCAGCTGTTAGGGGACAGGGTCTGAGATCATGACAGGTAATCTCAGGATCTTCTTTGAAAACTGAGAAGCTGATTTGCTTTTGGGAGGATAGTCAGGTGGAAAAGTAGCAGGCACTTGGGAGGGCAGCTTTGGGGAGCCAGACCTGCAGAAGGTCCTCAGCTCTCTCACAGGGGTGGCTGTGGCACAGGGGATTTCTCTGCCTCCTGGGCTCCTGGCTTCCCAGGCACTGGCCCTCACTTTTCATTTAGTGATGTGTCATCTGGGATACTCTGGGCAGCAGTGCCATGTAGACAGAAGGCAGGGTGAGGTGGCTGTTGTTCACAGCATGGCCTTCTCGTTAGGCCATTTTCCCTTGGTCAAGGCCCAGATTCTCTTCATTTCCTCCAGTGCTGGAGGATGCTGAGCTGCTCACAACAGAAGGAGACCAATGGCAGGACAGTCACAGCTCAGAGGACAGTCTTTCAGGGATTAGCGTGAGGCTTCAGGAACAGCAAAGTCTCAATACAAAATGACCAGCACCCCTGGACCAGAGCTGTGCTTACTTATGCTTTACTGAGGTACCAAGACCGCCCAAGACAATAGGACCACGAACATGTATTGAAGTAATCCATAAATAATTATGGCTCCTCAATTACATTTTTAAGCTACTCCTTATACCAGTGTATGCTGAGCAGTTCACACACATTGTTTACACACAAGCGTTGTACAGGGATCATTACCTGCACTTTGTGGACCAGGAAAGAGAGCCTCAGAGGCTTGAGGTAATATGCCCAGTACAAGTAACTGACCTCAGTTTGGTGACTTGAAAGACTAGACCTAAATAGCTTAGCTTTGGGCCAGAGATATACTCAGTGCAACAGGGCCTGCCTAGCAAGTGCAAGGTCTTGAATTCGATTCCTGGTACAAAAATAAAATAAAACTTGGACTGGATATCTTAGCTTTATTTTACTTCCTGAGAGGAAATGGCAGGACCTGTCCCTAGGACAGAAGGCTCCAAGAGGAAGGAGGATAAAATGACCGGACAGACAAGAGGGGCTGTGCTAGAAAATGTGATTTTTCATATTAACCAATTTCCATTGTATAAATACTTCTTGTCAGGTTGACTTGTGTTATCAACACGATGTTGACCAGTTCTAAAATTCCTAAAAGTATGAACCAGTCTAAGCAGGACCCAGCGTATCTGGGGACAGTCTTCCTTGATTCTGTGAGATCCAGCTTAAATGTCAAGGCCTAGACAACTTTTCCTTGATCCCTCGCAGGTACAATCCGTCCTGTTATTCTCTGTGGCTTCGGAGCCTCCTTCCATATCTCACTTACAATGCTTGTTCTCCAGTATGTTCACTGCTCCTTGGGAGCGCCCTGAGGACAGGGACAATCACATCAGAGCACAGAGGGGGCACACACAGGACAGTAGCATTTCAGAAACAACTACGGATAAATTCCACTTAGGAGCACAAAGGTAAAAATTCTAAATAAAATATGAGCAGGTCCAATGCAGCAGTGAGACAAAGTAATTCACCAAGGCTAAATCCTGACTAGTCCAAGAGGGCTCGCATCACAAAATCAGCCGAAGTCACTACTGCGTTAAAAAAGGGAAAGGTTACAACTATGTTTACAAATTCTGAAAGTCATCTAATTAAAGAATTCAGACTTTTGACAAAACCTTTAAAGACAGGGACAGAATAAATGCCTTTAAATTATAAAGACTTCTTTTTAACCACAAAGCAAAAATATGCCACATATATACATTTATTCCATATATATGTTTTACAAATATTTCTCAATAGAATATTGATTTCTAAAATATCTTCTATTTATTTATTTGATACAGGGTCTTGCTGCACAGCTCGGACTCGTAGTGATCATCCTGTCTTATCCTCCCCAGCACTGGATTACAGATGTGTGCCATCACGCCCGGTCTCAGTGGCTGGCTTGATGTACCCAGGAACCCGGGGCCGGCATGCCATGCAGTACCAGGGATCAAACCCAGGTCTTATGCTTGCCAGGAAGGCACTTAGACTGCAGAGCTATCTCCCCAGCCCCTAGAATATTAATTTTTAAATGGATCCAAGTGGACATGTAATTTAAAAAACTGAAAAAAGGATAGTAAAAAGTTAGTTTGCTTTATCAGGATTGAAGCTTTTTTAAAAGCCATCATGATAAAAAGGAATGACACTAGTCATGAGAGAAAAGTTTTTCCAGTAGAACAAATAGGAGAATTCAAAACTAGGTCCAAATTCACACAGTCCCTAGCAGCACAGTGAGGTCTTAGCTGACCACTGACTACACTATGATGTGGGCCCCTGAGATTAGACCGGAGCGGAAAGGCACCTATTGCTCCACGATGTAATAACCATCATTTCTCAGTGCATTGTTCATGTGATGCCTGTGATGACACCGGGATCAGCAAACCCATGGTGCTTCCAGTCATTTAAAAGTATAGCACATACACTGGAGTACCTTGCATAATATTTATCAATGATAATGGACGACTGCTACTGGTTTATGTGTTCATTGCAACACACTGTCCTGAGGGTGCCCTTTCCACTTACACAAAGAAAGCTTGTTATCAGCCACGCCATAGCCAAAGCAGCCTCACACATCTGTTGTTAATCTAGTGTCCCTGGATTCATCACTTCCTCTTTAATCCTGGTTTGATGCACAATGGTTCCAGGAATGACAGGTCATACTTAAGCATACCATGCATGAGTCTAAGTTTCTTTTAATCAAATGTTTGTCAGCATTTATAAACATAATTGTAACTTTTCCCTTTTATAATGTGGTAGTGACTTAGGCAGATTTTGTGACGTGAGCCATCTTTGGACTAGTTGGGATTTAGCCATGGCGAATTACTTTGTCTCACTGCTGGATTGGACCTGCTCAAATTTTAGAATTTTTGCCTTTACGTTCATAAGTGGAATTTATCTGTAGTTGTCTCTGAATAGATACTGTCATAGGTCATACTCATAAGTCATGTATGGGGCAGTGTACACTGCCTAGATTTATGCAGGCACAGTGATGACACTGTCTGGTGAGGAACTTTTCTAGAACATGCCCCTGTCATAAATATATGACAAAAATAGTATGTTAACTCAGAGGAGAAAGGACTGTTTTCATAATAAATTGGTCCTAGAGTAAATAAGCATCTAATAAAACAAAATAAATCTCAATCTTAGTTCATATGCACAAATGTATTCCAGACAGATTCTGTGTGTGGGGGTAGGTGGGGGTGGGTGTATACTGGGGATTGAGCCAGGGTCTTCACAGTAAGCTATATCCTCAGCCCTTTTCTAAAATTTTATTTTGACAAGATCTCACTAAGTTGCTAGATTTTACAGCCTAGGCTCAAACGTGCAATCCTCCTGCCACAGATCCCAGAGTGCTTACATCACTGGTATGCACCACCATGCCCAGATAGATTCATGTTTTAAATAGATAATAACAGAAGAAATTAGGAGACTATATTTAGTAGTAGAAGAAACATTCCTAAGAAGACATACTCGGTTACAGGAAGATGACCCAATTTTCATGGAAAGCCATGAAAGCGAAGTCAAAAGAAAGGGCAGACTAGACAAATCAACACATGTATTAGGCAGTTAGTTCCTGCCTGGTAAGAAAAAGACACAATTGGGTAGGAAAGGAGCAAAGAATGTAACTAGGGCAACTAAGGGAAGGAATAGATATCATCAGTAATCTGAAGAGGGAAGCCCAAACTCAGCAGGAGTCAGGGAAAGGCACATTAAAGCAATGGTCACTATGTTCCAGCCACGGGATGTGGCTAAGAAGATGGCAGCAGCACAAGGCACAGAGCAAGGCAGGCGGATGGCTGTGCACATGACTGCCACCACTGCTGAGTGAGGCTCTCACAGGACAGTGAGACAAGGACCCCATTATTTCTGTGAAATAAAAATGCTTCCTATGTGTAAATTCATCTGTGCACACATAGGCAGGGGCCTGTTAAAGGACACAGCTCGGTACCAGGACTGGGTACCTTCAAAAGGATGGAGGAGGAAACAGCTAGTTGCTGACAACTTTTTACAATGGTTTGCATTATTTCATTAGTTAAAACAATGAAGGGGATTGCTTTTATAATTTAGAAAAGGGCAATGAGAATGAGTGGCTTTTAAGTGCCTTCCAGACTGAACACCAAGAGCTAACGGCAGGCTTGCTAAGTGGCAGAACCATCACCACTGCTTACAGGACCGTGAACGTGTTAGGTTTCAAAGGAGACAGCAGCAGATCCAGGGCACAGTGGCAGCCTGGTCAGTAGGAATCAGAAAGGTAGCAGCTGCAGCTCTCCCTCAGGAGCATGGTGGAGGGAAAATGAATCGCAGCACCATGCTCAGCTATTGGCTGGCTCCAAATTGTTCCTCACTCTGAGAATTTGTGAAGTGCCTTAGCAATAAAGGAGAGAGATTTGAGAGCCCTTTCTCATTTCGATGGCCCTGGCTTCTGCCCATGCAGTCAGATGGATCTACTAGGGCAGTGAACTACTTACTATGCAGACCCCAAGCTCCTGCCTTCCCCTGGCCTCTCCAGCAGCTCTGTGGCCTTGAGGGTCTGGGCAGATCAGCTCAGCCATATTGGTTCAACTCCATCACCTGGCTAATGACATGTGCCAGGCCAGAGCTGCAGAGGCACTGCAGCTCTGCAACCCAGGCACGTGTGGCACTGGGGAAACAGGCCTGGAAGACACCCTGGACCCTATCCTAAGGTTGTACCCCTAGCTGGGTCAAGGACGTAGCAGGGTCATCAGTGTACCAGTCTTCTGCCTAGCAGTTCCCTCACCGGTAAGGAGAGGGCTATATTTGCTATTGCCAAAGAACTCAGGTTCCCTGAGAGAACAGCACTAGATGTAGGGAACACGAGGAGCCTGGGGGAGGAGAGAAACACTGCAGACACCAAGTGCTTGAAGAGAGTGCTGTTCTAATGTGCACCCAGGGCTGGACATCAAGTAAATACTGGAGGTACCTTGCAAGCAGAGCTTGTGAACAGCCCTGTGGGCAAGGAACACTTGTCTCCACCTCAAAGGAAAAACAGGGCAGACAGTCATCTGCAATGGAAGCTGCTATGGAAAGTCTTCTCTTACACACCACTCTGACGACAGACAAAGTCCTCAGATACAGGGCCCCTGGGCTGGAAGGATGGTGGTTGCAGAAAGATGCAAAAGCTTTGTCCCCACTCAAGTGTCAGTTTGGACACTTCAAAGGCTGGAACAGGGTCAAGTGCCAGCAGGGCTAGTGTCTGGTGGGCCCCCCTGAACTACAGAGTTGCCTTTCTTCTGTGGGCTTAAGGCCCCTTGTAGGTGCACACGTAGCTCCCCAGCATCTTGTCTTACACGGACGCTAAGTCTTTTGGGTGGCGCCTCACCCTTATGACCTGTTAAGTTTAACTGCTTCCTTAGAGGCCCTTTTTATCTTTGTAGCCCTTCTTTTTCTCTAATTTTTTGGTCTGAAAACTCAAAGTTGTTAACCCTCCAGAAGAGAAGATTAACAATATTATTAACCTAAAACATAGGCTCTTGAGCTTAATATCAGTATCTATGTGAATATCAAACATCTTAGACATAACAGAGGACAGGTATTTTCCATCAATCGTTGATATGCTAAATTTTAAATCCATACAGAATATGAAAAATAAAAAGTTAAAAATATAAATAAACAATTACAAATTTTTACACAGAAATTTAGAAATCTAACCATATATAACATTGTAGCAGGACAGACCTATGAAATTTTTTTCCTGTCTCTTGTTTTCATTTATTACTTTTATTTTTAAATAAACATTTACTTGAGAGAGTATAGAAAGTTTTGAACTAATAGTGTTTAGATAAGATACCATGTCTGCATCTTGAACTATGAATAACTACTACAAAGACCACAATATGCAATGTATTAACTGTTGAAACTGTCCTACTAACCTGTTTTGAAACTGTCTCATTGCTATTTCTTTCTCAATAAAATTAATTAAAACAAAAAAGGCCCTTTCTCCAAACACAACCATGCTGGGCATAGGACTTCATATCATTTCAGGAGGACACGTACTTTCAAAACCATCCTTCCCAATGCACAGTCACCTCCAAGGAATAACGTGATTAAGAGAAGCTTCAACTGTTCTAGAAAAGATGGTGCCCAGACTGGCCAAAGAGAACTATCCAGGGATGAGGTGCACGTAAGTGCCTCTAGGCGAAGGGGCCTGGCTGACGGAGAAAATGGGCTTGAAAAGATACCAAGATGCCCATAGCAGGAAACTGAAAAGCCCACTAAGAGGGCCTAGAACACCCTGCCAAGGAGTTTAGATTTTAGTTTGCAGCCCCTGAAGCCACCAGAGACTCAAGCAGGGGGGCCCAAGTGACCCACAATCAGTAGTTCTACCATTTATCCCATGTTGACGGAATTGGACCTCCAGCCTACTACAGGAGGCTCATTCCAGGGAGAGGGTGAGTGAGGGCCCAGGGAGGAACTCTGCTCAAGGTAAAAAAGAGACACTTGTAGACAGCCTTCTACCTAATGGGCTGTTCCTACAGACGCAGCAGTGAGAGGATAGGCCTCCGAGCGGGGCAGCTGAATCCTGAGTCAGAACCTGGGCCAATGCAGTGCCTGACATGAAGGCCAGACAGCCCAGGACAAGCAGCCCCAGGAGAAAGTATTAGTGGCTGGAGTCTTGCTCGATGCTCTACTGCCTTGTGCCAACTTGCCCTGCTCCCTCTGGATTTTCAAAACTGCTCTGGGCACAAGTCCTTGAGAGGACTGAGAGGAATGCGATTGACTGGCAGGAATTTGTTAGGTATTATCAGTGAGGGGCAGATTTTCTATTACTGGAGTTTCACTAGGAACCCAGAATATCCAGGAAGGAGGTGATATCTTCCCCCATCTTCCTAGGAAAGAAACTGACTTAGAGAATTTCAAGGGACATTAAGGGAAATGGCCAGGCCTCAAGCAAAAGTTTTATTTGTTGGTTTTGGAAATAGCCCTCTAGGTCAGAAAAGGTTGCCCAAGCATGTGGACAGATTGTGGCATTCCCCAGACTCAGTTTCCTTGTCTATAAAATGGGCAGGGTGACCAAGTCAGGTTAGTGCAGGTTCCTGGAAATGCTCCAGAGGCCTTTATGTACCGCATCACTGTCATTAGCTTAGTGGCTACAGGTCACACAACTGGACAAGCGCTGTCTCATAAATAAATGCATGGCAATATTAAACACTGAGTCCAGAGCCTCTGCATTGAGCTATATCACCATTTTTTTTTTTAAATTTTGAGACAGGATCTTACTAAATCACTCAATAAGTACTAAATTGCCTATGCTGGCCTCAAACTTCCATCCTCCTGCCTTAGTTTCCCAGAGGGTTTGGATTACAGGCATGTACCACTATGATCAGCAGAGAAATCCAGTTTTAAAAGACTCCATGCCATAATGCACATCGATCCAGCTGAGTTTGATAGAACTAACAGGGTTTCTTCCTCTGGGACTTCTCATACCACTTCATATATTTACTTGCATCCTTAGAAAGGGTGAAAGTGGCCAGGAACATCACAAGGGACTGGAGTTCCACAAAACTCAGGGATTCAGCTGTTAAGAGTGGAAAAAGGACGGCCCTGCACACTGCAACCATGGGTAGGGAAGGTTCGCTTCATGCACTGTAGTCATGGAGCTTCCCTGAAGGCGGACAGAGCAGTCAGGGTTGGGAGTGTCGACAGAAACCATTGTAGCCAGAAATGAGAGGCTCTGGCCTCTGGGGTCCTGGGAAGCACTGAACGATGTCTGGTGAGCATGGATAGAAACCATGTCTTCTCAGTCCTAAGGCAGCCCAAACCTGAACACTAGGTCCACCGTCCAGAAACTATGACTTGGAAGTGAGTCAGTTAACATTCCCTTGTTTCCCTTCCCTCAATCCTAAAATGAAGATGAATCCCACAGTTATGGTGAGGGTGGAATGAGACCATGCATTCCAGCAACTTCCCTGTCAGTGGTGAAGGAGGGCTGACTTGTTATACGATTGTTACAAGATTACCTCAAATCCCTACTTACAGCAGGGCTGTCTCACCCATCTCAGAAGGGGATGACTTCATACCTGGGCCATTGTTCCTATTTTTGAGTTGAGTTCTGTTAGGCACAGAAGGTTGGGGATAGCTAAACATGTCCTTGCCTTGGGTCACTAAGGCCATAGGGATGGGTCACCTGAGTGTTGGGAATGGCCTAAGCCTGAGGGGATTGGAAAGATCTCATTGAAGGAATGCAGCGCAGATGCAGAACGAAATATATCAGGTTTGAAAGACCTGAGGGGCAAGACCTACCTAGCAACACACGGGGTCTGAGTGGGGACTGGGACAGGCAGAACTGATGCCCTTGGAAAAGGGTCCTCCTTCCTGAGGCTGCACAGTGTGAAGATGACAGGATACAGAAAGCCACAGGCCTCCTATAAAGCTGTGCCCATAAAAGGTTTGCTGAATACTATAGGATGGAGCCAGAGTTGGGGTGTCTATCCTCAGGCACCAGGCCTAGGGTAGGGCATGGTGGGTACAATGCAGCCTTAGACTGCCAGAACCTAAAGCCAAACTCTAAGAATATCTGTTCTCAATCCCTTTGGGACCAATTAATATTCTCAATAAAAATGGAAATTTAATTTCCATAATAACTTCTAAGGAGAAGGTCACTTCCACCCAGGGGAAATTTCCTGGCCCTGCTTTGTTTGTTTTGGGCCGGCTGTTCTGTGGTACAGGGCTGGGAAGCAGATGCCTTGGGAAGGATGCAGGATGCTGGCTCTCCCTTGATGGCACAACTGCTGACCTCCAAACAATCATGCCTCCCTGTGCCTAGACAGGAGACACATCTACAGAACTCTGCCACATCTGGACAGACTCAGCAACAAGTCTAGACCGAGGGATGCATCCGGTGTGATGCATGTCTCTGCAGTTCCTTCTTCAACAACTCTGTCACTCTGGGTATAAAGATTGTTTTGCTAGAAATTAGAGAACCAGTCAAGAGGCCCTGAAACATCTGGGATTGTCACAGTACACACGGGCAGGGTCTCCCATGTCGGTGGCACAAGTGAGGAGACAATGCCACTGAGTGGTGGGACCACAGGAGCCCTGCTCAGTTTGCCACCTACAGGGTGATAGCAGTTCCTGAGGACTGGTCACCACCATTTGCCTGGGAAGTACACCGAGTCTCTGAGAGGGCAAGGGTTTTGATTGAGGCAATCTGTGCAACAGCAGGGGAGTGCAGCTCCATTCAGCATGTCTGGTACAAAGCCATGTTCCTTTCCCTGCCCCTGTATGCTAACTGGATGGTCATGTGCTGGAGGCTATAGAGGAGCTGGTACAGACAGGACTCATCACAGACCAGCTTGGTCTGAACTGGCCTTAGGACAGAATATGCTGCTTTTCCCTTGGCACTCTTATTTCTGACCTATTTGGAATCATTGGTCCCCACAAACCAATCTAAAAAACCACATTATCCTGAAATAAACTGGACAGTGTTGACTAAGGCTCACTGATGGCTGTCAATTGAAGATAATCATTCACATTTCCTACCAAGTGGATCAAAGACCAAGCTCCACTGAGAGAAAGTGATTACTGAATTGGGAAATGCTCCTTCCAAGAAAGATCCTAAGGTTTCTCCACATGGAGCCAGGCAATGCAATTAATATTAATTGACTGTAATGCCCTGGGGAATCTGACCCTGGCCCGTAACTTTCATAAAGGACCAGCCCTACAGATCAATCAGCACATCATTTTGTATCTGTGCAGCAATGGCCAGAGAATAACTTGAAGGAATTCTACTGTGGGACTATATCAGAGTCGCTCGATCCTCCGGAGTTACCTGTCTAAATGTTGGCAGAGAAACAATAACTAAGATATTACTGCTTTGTATACAAATTCATGCAAGCCATAGAAAGCTCAGTAGGTTGCACACTGTCTGCAGAGATGCGGCTGCCCTCCAAGCCCAGCATGGAGTGTGAGCATTCCATCTACTAAATCAGGAGACCGAGGCTCAAGGAAGTTCCAGATCGGCCAAGGTGATGTGTCCAGAGACAGAACTGGGGTTAGAAGCCACCAGCATTTCGAGGCCCTGTGCTCCCCATCACCTCGTGTCAGAGAACTCTCTCCATGCACCCAGGTTGGGGAGGAGGATGGCATGGAAAGTGGGGAGGTACACACACATCTGTTGGGACAAGTCAAGTTTAGTTAGAAACAGCAACGCTTTTCCAGAGTATCTAAAAGTACAATAATGCTCTGCAGCTTACCAATAACAAGAAGGAGGGGTGGAGGATGGGTAGCAGAGGCCCATGTGCATAATACAGTCATGCACACATGCATCGGTAGCAGTGTGTTGGGGTGGCCCCAACAAAACATCACAGACTGGGCACCCTAAATCAAGGTGTGGCCAGCGCTACATCTACCTGAGGGCTCTCTTCTTGGCTTACAGATGGCTTCTTTTCCCAATGTCCTCACATGCCCTTCACTTTGCACATGTCTGTGTCCAAATTTCTTCTTCTCATAAGAAAGTAGTCATAATGGATTATAGCCCATCCTAACGATTTCATTCCAACTTAATTACCTCTTAAAGGTCTTATATCCAAATACAGCCACAGTCTGAAGCACAGGAATAGGTAGGACTTCAATTATATGAGTTTAATACATCAGCCCATAGCACATATGCACCCACACACAGTGCACATACATGGGGGTACGTACCACCTGGAAAAACCTGCATTGAGCCAATACCACATGCTGATTTGGGCTGCTGCTGAGAGGTACACAGGCTCTCTGGCCCCCAGGACCACTCCATGGAGAGCAAGGCCACTGGTGACTATGAAGAGCTAGACCACAACACCTGCCGCCAGCCACCTCTTCCCTTCAGGCTGATAGCCCTGGGGGCACCAGCACCATCTGGTTCGCCAGTAGAGACGTGACTATAGGCCAAGAGAGTCTGAAATGTCAGGGCTGACTAAGAATGACAAAGTGGACAATAACAATCATGTCACCCACAGTGCTGATGGCCCATTTATTCTGCATCAAGCCCCTGCTGAATGGTTGGTATGCATTTAGTGCTCCCAGCAGCCCTGATAGGCAGGGGCACTTACCCATTTGAGACACAACGTGATAGCTGTAAGACAGGAAGCAGCAACCTGCAGGAGCACAGCAGGTGAATGGGACAGCTGGCTAGAAGTGAATCAGGTTGGGCAGGCCAGATAGCTCAGCAGACTAAAGCTCCTGCTTAGGCAGGTGCAGGGACTGGGATTTGATCTTTGGTATGTGGACCCTGACCCTGACCCCCAACCCCGACCCTGACCCCACCCCTGGGACACACTGAGACAGGAGTGAGACTGAGCGTGGTGGTGTGTGCCTGTAATCCCAGCATTTGGGAGGCTGAAACCAGGAGGATCACTACTAATGAGACCCTGTACTAAAACATTTTTTAAAAAGTGAATCTGGAGCTCTGGGACTCTGAAGTTCATTCTAAACTTTATGTTGCAGGATATGTCCAGGGCAAAAAGATGCCTGCCATTCTGCACTTGGACTTTGAAAGTCCACCCCCATCTTGTGTGTGCTTGGCCCACAGCGAGGAGGATCTGACTTGGTCAGGACCAGAAGATGTACTGCATGGGGGGCAGCGATTAAGCTTTCCTTACACTTTTTCCTAACAGAGCCTATGGGGAGAGAACAGCAACTACTCACACGCACACTTATTCACATGCAGGAATACACGTACGCACAGACACATGCAGGCCTTGAGGACTCAAATCACCTCAATTTTATGGAATAATTAACGACAACACTTTTATCTACTAGGAACCTGAACAGGCTTGGATCTCTCCTTGCATTGACCCCTTAGAGGCCCCACACCATGCAGGCACTGTTGTCACATCTTTCCACACAATGGCTCACAATAGTTACCTGTCCCCTCCCTCCCTGGAGCCCATGGGTTCAGGGGCCAGGGTTTAACCTGGAAGGAGCTTTAAATCTACTCTTTGTTATGCAAAGCAAGCTTGTGACAGAGAAAGTGTCTCTGCTGTCAATTTGGAGAGGAGGAAACAGGCCCAGACAGGTGTGGCTGCTTGTGGGAGGTGGCCGGGCCTGCAGGGAGGGAGTCTCCTGGTCAGTGTCTCTCTGAACCTGTCCGCTGCGATCATCTCATCGTGCAGCAGTACTTCTGTCCTGGCTGCATGGCAGAGACACACATGACGCAAGCATCCCTTGGCTCCTGCGAGCGGAGCCATTCACCTCACCTCCCCTGCTGCCCTGCCCGAAGTGCCTGAGGCTATGCTATCAGGACATCCCTGCCAGACACCAGCTGGAGACTGCGTGCCCTTTCTGGCTCCTGAGAGTCCCTTAGGGGTGTCCTGGGCCCTGTGAAACCCACCAGTTCCATCATACAGATCCTGAAACTCTGCAAGCACATTTTCTAATCTAAGTGCCTAATAGCCACTTTCTTCCTCAGCTTTAACATGATAACCTCTGAGGGCCATATGGCACAGAGCCTGTTTTAATACATGAAATGTGACAGGCCTGCACAACACAGAGATGAGGTACTCAGAACATTCAGAAGACAGCAGCTAATGAGACTCAGGACCTAGCTTTGCACCTTTAGCTCCACTAGGACACCAGAGTGAGCAAGATGACCTCCGCTGGGAAGGCCTCAACCTGTTCCTTTTCTTCAGTTTTCAAGATTCTGGCCAGAACAGTCATCTGCAGAAAGCACACCTGACCTTGCTGTTGGATCATGTGGCCCCCTCCCCCCACGGAAGCCAGCGTTCTGAGACAACACGTTCAGTGACCTGAAAGTCTTCTCTGGGACTTGCATGAAGTGAGCCTGTGTGCAAGGAGAGGACTCTGGATATCTCACTATCTGGGAAAAAAAGGAAGGCATCCTGGGTGGGCCTGACTTCCCAGGGAGCGTTCTCAAAGCAGAGAATTTTCTCCATCTATGCTCAGACATCTACAGCCTGAGAAGAACTGGACCCAACATGCAGGTCTGAGGTGTTTTGGGGAAAGGTGGTAGTCTCTAGGAGCTGACAGCATCCCTGGCTAATGCCAGCAAGGTGGCCGCAGCTTCAGCTCTCCAGCTTCAGGAACCTGAATTTTGCCATAAAGGAGTCTTTAGTCCAACACACACCTTGATTTTAGCCTTGGGATTCCTGAGAAAGAAACTTGCTTGCAGCCAGAGGGTCCCTTGCTCCAGCTGACTTCTTTCCATATCTAAGACCCTGCCTAGGCCTCTGCTCCAGTTTCTCCAGAGGATGCCCCTGCTGGGAAAGGTATGCTCCTGGGAGGTTGCTGGCCCTTTCCTGATTTCCCAGCACAGGCCCACTGTCCTCAGTGACCAGCCAGCTTCTGCTGCTCTGGCTTGGAAGGAGTTGGTCACAAAGAATTTGGTCAGTGGCATCTGGCTGACTTCAGAGGTGGGCCAGGCAGATGCATCATGGCCTCCTACAAAGCAGGGGCTTCCCCTAACCCAGGTTTCACCAAAGGTTCACCTTCCTAGGTCTGGCCCTCTTACCAGTTGTAGGAAAGAAAAGCATTTCAAAGGGTAGGCCAGATAGCTCACAGATTAAAGCACCTGTTTAGGCAGATGCAGGGGCTGGGGGTTTGATTCCTGGCCTGCCATGACAGCTCTGCCCCTGGGGCAGGCTGAGATGGCATTTGAGATTGGGAGTGGTGGCACATGCCTGTAATCCCAGCACTTGGGAGGCTGAAAAACAGATGGATCACTGCAAGTCCGATCTGTGTAGTGAGACCCTATAGACCCTGTACTAAATACATGGAGAAAAAAAGCATTTCAGAAAAACCTGAAAACTAAGGAATCAGCACTAGTGCCTATGACAGACTTTCCTGTTAGAAGAGTTTATAGAGGTGCCCAGCTCAGGAATGACTTCGCTTTAGCATCTTACTTCATCACCTACAGAGAAGGAGAGAATGAGCCTGAGCAGGGAGGGAAGCAGCGCAGTGTGAGTGCACTGGGCAGCCAGGGACCCCTTCCAGGGTGGCTATGGGTCAATCGGGGTTAGAAACATGAGTGATGTCTGTCTGGGAGGAGCAGCCTGGGCAGTGAGGAAACATTACAACCTGTGACCACACTGCTGCCCACATCTTTCAGCCACACAGCCGTAGGCAAGTCATGGAATCCTCTGGGCTTCGGATGTAAAACGGGGTGGCTGTGAGGTCTGGGGGAGTTACCATTACCCAGGCATCCGGTGAGCCTGCCTGTGTGGCACTCAGTAGCCATGAGGGGCTCGAGTGCTTGCCTGTTCACCAGCGCCGTGCTTGGTCCTGCCTGCTAGGCTCTGTTGCCCTGGCTCTGCAGCAACTGCAGCAGCAGATGCTTTTGGCGGCAAACTGCTATCTCTGGAAAAGCTAAAGGTGACAGTGAGCTCTATCACAACAACTGGTATGCAGCCCCTGCTCTATGCACATAACTGAGAGGGCTGGGGGCTCCCCTAGGAAGAGGGAGAGCAACAGCCACAGGACACAGACAACCTACTGGAGCTGTCCTCCACAACACTGAGCCAGTGGAGCAGCACCTTACAGGCCACAGCAGCTGAGGCCCAGAGAGATCAACAGGTCCAAGGTCCATGAAGGAGACAGACGAACAGCCTGCACTTAGACCCAGGACTGTCGGACTACAGAGTTCGTTGCGTTCTCGCCTGCCCTTGGTGTGGCCAGATCTGTAGGTCAATGTCTTCTTCCTTAATTGTACAGCAGAGGCTTCCTAGGACAGACCCTAAAGGACGGGGACTGGCCAGCATCTTCCCTGTCTCAAGATGTGAGGCTGTAGCTTAGAACATGAACTCTCTGCCCAGGTAGCAGAGCTTGTCTTTGAGTCCCTCAAGCTCCACATTCAGCAAATTCTTCACCCTATGGTATCACCAGAGCAAAAGATCCTTTCCCACAGATTTCCAATTCAGTTCTCACTGGTGACAGGGCAGCCAGGGTACTGAGGGAAAGACTTAAGATGCGATTATGATGTGGGCACCAGATTAGCTAGGGCAGGACCTAGCCTTTGTAGTATTGGGCATTTTGGCAGATTAAAATTTTGTTATTAATTAACTGACCTTCAACAAGTCATCTCTCCTTTTATAGCCTTGGACTAGAGTTTGATTATAAGCAGGGGTGTATGGAGGGGATGAAACCACTCCAAATTTTTATCTACCTGAATAGTCCTCTGGGCCACCTCGTCCCCCCCTTTTTTTCCCATAATTTTATTGAGAAACAAATAGCAATGAGACAGTTTCAAATCAAATTGGTAAGAAACCTTGTCCCTTTTGATCCTCATTAGTTTTCTATACTGGGTTATCCAAACATTGCATTTTATTAGTAAACTTCTAGAATCACTGAGGAACTCTGGCTCTGGATCTCCAGGTCTCGATGACAAGCACCTTCACCACGCTGGGGCCTCCTCTCCCGTGACTCTGTGGTTGTGCGCACATTCACTCACTCATCTTGTCTGCCTGCCTAGAGATCTATTATTCCTCTGTGGATGCAAGGCTATGTCTTTCTCTCCATCCATGCATCTAAGATCTATTCCTGTATCTACCATGAGACACTCTCGGTGGTAGCCCTGGGGACAGCCGTGGAGGCAGCGAGGAAGCTGATTGGTGCTGCTGCTGTAAACCAATAGAGCCCCAGATGACTCAGAGGAGATGCTGCTGCCAAGTCTGCTTTCTTTAATTAAGAGGGAGATTGATAAGAGCTGTCAGAGCAAAATGAAGAGACTCTAAGCCTCACTGGTTTTCTGAGACATGAGAGGGAAAGCTGAAGATTAAGAAAAAAAAAAAAATGTTTCCCTGGAAAGCACCAAGAACTAGTTGCAAAAAGGGCTGGGCTGAGGTTAGGAGTAGTGACAGGAACTGATCACTGTCTGAAGTTTGATGTGGGTCAGGTTGGGCACTTGATCTGCCAGTTGTTTAGACAAGTTATCTATGCAAGGTATGATCTAAAGATATGGTGTGTGTTTCAATAAATAAAACAGCTTTATTAAAGTAAAAGACAAGTAAAAAGAAGGTACATCCTTCAAAATGTACCTCTCCCCAAACACGCTTATCCCATCATTCCTGTTACCTTCTGAAGCTGCTCTGGAAGACCTTCTCTCTGAGGGTCTTTAGTTGTGCCATGCTGGCTGCCTCTACGTCCCGAACAGACTTAGGGTGGTTATCTTCCACGCTCATTTCACTTCCGGAGAGTGCCCGAAGTTGCACGATGCCAGATACGGGCGATAGGGTAGGTGAGGATGCACTAATGCTCCAGTGCACCTGCCACTCCACTGGATGGCACTTGGCAGCAACATGCATCGGATTTCTAATCACACCCCACAAAGACACTCACAGCAGAGGACCTCGAGAACTGCTTCTGAATGTGGCAAGAATGGAAGGGTGCTTTCAAAGTGAGAGGGTAGGGATCCTGGGAATGTGGATTGTGGCAGTATGTCTTTTACTACAACACATTTAAAAAATGTAAAGTTGCGGCAATTTTCAACTACCTCTTGTATCTCTCCACACATTTAACATAAATCATGGTCTTGACTGGTGCTGTGGAAAGGGAACAGGCTCCCTCCAGACTGGTGTATGTCTGTACCTCTGATCGGGATGGAAACCAGGCACGGGTAGCCACTTACCCTCTCTAAGCCCCATTCCTGGTGGAAGTGGAGTAGATGAACTTGGAAAGGGGAAGCGCTGTCTAGTTAGCTCAGCAGACTGAAGTGCCTGCTTAGGCAGGCTCAGGGGCTGGGGCCCAGCATGCCATGCTGGCATTGAGACTGGATGTGGTGGTGCACGCCTTTAATTCCAGCATTTGGGAGGCTGAAAACAGAAGGATCACTACAAGTCCAATCTGTATAGTGAGACCCTGTAGACCATGTACTGAATATAGGAAGGAAGGAAGGAAGGAAGGAAGGAAGGAAGGAAGGAAGGAAGGAAGGAAGGAAGGACAGAAAGACAGAAAGAAAAGAAAAAAGAAAAGAAAAGGAAAGGAAAAGGAAAGGAAAAGCTTGTGAAGGACAAAGCAAAGACATGGTGCTCAGGGCTGGGTGTGCGCCCAGGTAGTGCGCTCGCTGCTCCTGTGCTTGGCCCAGTGAGCTGCCTCAGCACCAAAGATGCCCAGAATCCAGCTGCACAGAGACAACTCACAGTTCAGGTGAATGCCAGAAAGAACGGAGGGGAAGTTGGCTCAGCTTCCCGAAAGCTGTTTTGAATGTTCTTCTGAATTCCTATGAGCAGAGATCGTGACTCTAAGAAATCTCAGCATGGGCATCATTTGTTATGAGAAGAAATGAATGCTCTTTCCAGAGGATGCTTCTGACTGACAATATTTTATTTTGTAAACTAAATAATATGATCTTTAAAAAAAAAAAAGCTCTCATGCTTGCTATATTGCTGAACCCTCTGAGATGTGACTAGGCCACCACCCCTAGGGATGTCAAAAGGCACAATGTGAATTGTTACTTCCATCACTGCATTTGTTTTCCCTTAAAAAAGAAAGACAGTGAGGAAGACTGGGAGCCTAAAGACCTGGGCTCAGCTCTCCATCAGCTGTGGGAACCTCAGCATGGAGCCAGGACCTCAACAGTTTACAGCGAGCCCTAGCTTTCACTAGCCCTGGTGTTAACATAGGAACCAGTGTACAAGGGGTCAGAAAAGACCAAGCATGTGACCCTCAACGTTCAGAACAATGACAGCAGGGAGGCCGTATAAAGCCAGTAGCTAGAGTAGGATCCTTACTGTTACCATGACCAACATGGCAGAAGCCTTCTGTGCACAGTGTCCATATCAGCTGAGGAAATGTGTCGCTCAGTGACATTCCCCAGGGCAGGGTCACAGGATAAATGCACTAGCCAGATGTGCATAACCTCGGTGCACAGCTGCTCTGCAGCAGGGGTGTCCTCTGGCTCCTGGCCACCTCTTTTTTCTGCATGTTTCCTATCTTCACAACGGCATCACATATAAACCCAGCTTCCTGTCCTTCTGAGTATCTGGCCCAGGTGCTGTGGGGGTCCTTTAAGCCCACTTACCCAGTCCCACTTCTCACTTGCCACCAAAACTCCCCTTCCAGAGCCCACCCTGCAAGCCCAGGGCTCTCCTGCAGCCCCCAGTGCTCTCAGCTGTGGGTCCGCACCATCTCCTTATGGCCTGCAAGGTCTTTAGTCATGTAGTCTCCCTCTCAGCCTACACTGTATAATCCTCCCAAAGGACACCTCTGATCATGGCATTCAAGAGCCTCTAACACTGCACTGCTTCCAGGATAGACTGTCCATTGTAGATTCCTCTGTCCATTGTGGAGTGTAGATTCCTCCCCCAATAGGCTGCTGTCCATTTGTGAACAGCTGTCCCTTAGTGACAGGCAAACTCGTACTCATCCCAGAGTCTCTGCTGAAACACCTCCTCCCTGAGAAATCCTTCCCCCATCCTATGCAGGGTGCTCCTGGCTACCTCTCTACTTGTCCTCCCGGCCCGTAAGCTCTGAGAGCACAGGAACCATATAACCCATGCTTACCACTATAACATCAAACACTTGCTACACCAACACATACAAAGGCCGATGTGTGGATGAACAAATGGAGTGAACTGCGGGGTTACGCAGGGCAGCATGGGGCACAAAGCAGAAGAGAGAGCAGATGCTATGAAAGAGCTTTCCTGGTAGAGGCTTTTCTCACTAGCTGCTTGAAGCTACAAAAAGAGAATCTAGAGCGCCTCAGGACCATCCATGGGGGCCAAGCTACTTTCCTTTGCGGGCCAGGTCACCCGCAAACAGATGAGATTGTTAGCTATGCCCACTAGGGATAGGTCCAGGTTATCTGGGAGATGTGCTGGGCCTTAAAAGGAGGCTGTCAGCCTTATGGAACACTCTCTGCCCCATCAAAGGTATTTTTATGCCCAGCTCTGACAACTAGTCCCTTTAAATAAGGCCTGATATCCAGGGTTGCCTAGAAACTTAAATATCAATTGTCTTCTTATTGCCCTCTCCTCCATCTCCTGCCAGAGAGAAGTCAAGGGACTTCACCAATTGGTAGTGGAAGTGCAGTGGGGCCAGGGCTCTCCAGCCTCATGGTGCAGGGGGAAACTGACATACTTGAGAGAAAATTGCAGAAGGCCATGCTGCTCAGGGATAGTTCTGCCCTTTTCATATGGAGAGGTCCTACTTTATGTGAACATCTACAAAATACCAAATATCATGCCAACTATTAGCCCAAGATGAGTCAGCCCCTGGCCTTTAGTTTGAAATACTACTTTGACCTAAAACGTCCCCTCATTTTTGGACTATCTTGCTGACTATGGCTGTCTACGACACGATCGGGCCTTAACACACGTCCTGCAAGCACTGAACACCTATCACGGGCGGCCAGGGCTTGGTTCTAAGGGCACTACTGGAAGGTGAAGACTGTTGTCTCACTGACAATGAGGCAATTCTCAAAGGGCATTTCCAGCTGGGTGGTGCATGCGCAGGAGAGGCCCAGGCAGAGGATTCCTGTTATTACCAGGGCTTGAAGTGGCTCTGGCTTTCCTTCCCTCATACTAGTAGTATTTCCTGCTACTTGCAACTATGGGTGCCTGATTCTGATGATCCTACTCAGCCCTGGAAAGCCAGCAATAACAGATTCACTATCCAGCCACCCCTTCTGAGCTGTTTGGTAGGCTAGGACATGGTACTTGTCACCCAAAGGTACAAATGGAATCTATTCATTTTCTATTACTATGGCTTAAACCAATATAGATCCATTCTTTTGCAGTTCTGGAGACCAGAAGTCTAAATGAGTCTGTCCAGGTTAAAATCAAGGTACTGGCCAGACCCCTTTCTTCCTACAGGCTCTGGGAAAGAATCTGTATGCTTGCCTCTACCTGCTCACATTCCTTGGCTCATGGTCCCTTCCTCCTGTCCTTCATCTCTCCAATTTTGACCACCTCTTTTGTCTTTGTCTACTTTTAAGGATCCTTCTGATTATAGTGGACCTGGGTAATCCATGCCTGGCTCCTCATATAAAGGCCAGAGTAGCAAACTTGATTCTATCTGCACCATTAATTTCCCTTTGCCATGTAAAGTCACATATTCATAGATTCGGGGAATATAAGCATGTCTGAGAGTATTGTTCTACTCAGGATGGGGCATAAGCAGGAATCAGCTGTTCTGGGCCAGCATGCCTCCTTGCTATGCAAACTTTCTGCCCCATCTCTCTCCTAGGATCCCTACCTTTCTAGTAAGAAAGATTCACCCTGTGAAGCTGACCAGCACAGGCATGACTGTGACAATGGTCTGCAATCTTTGGACCACGGTTTCTGAGCCTTCCTCCTGCCTAATCTGTCTCAGGTCCCAAGGAAGGGTACTGCTGACAGTTTCCTTGTGGATGCAGGGGCTTCTGGAGTAAGTAGAATCCCAGAACCTTTGTTGTTCACAGTGGTGTACTGAGGAAAGGTGCCTCTGTGTTGGACGCTAGGAAGATAGGGGACAGCCCCAGTACCAACTCAAAAGGGACCTTGTTGGCCTGTTGGAGAAGTCGGTCCTCTAAACTATCTACAACTATGTGATAGGTGACAGGATGGCATCAGGCACAGCCTGATGTATGAGCCCAGGATGAGGCCACCAGGGGTGACCAGGGCAGATTTCACAGCAGAGGAAGCCCCTGAACATGCCACAAATTACCAGCTCAAGATATAAGAGTAGCAAGAGGGAAACTGAGGAGTTAGGGCTGTGTCTCAATTATTCTTCTCTCGTTGCTGGGACAAAATACCCAACACTCAAAAGTACGGAAGAAAAGGATTATTTAGCTCACTTAGTGGAGGTTTTAGTCCACACTCAGCTGGGTCCAAGGCAGGGTGGCACATGGCAGAGAGCAGCTGTTCATAGTGCCATAAAGAGCCAAAGAGCAAGGGAGGGGCAGCAGCGCAGGCAGCTAGCAGGCTGCTCCCTCCTCCTTATACTGTAATGCACATTGCCCACCCAGGGCCATTCACACCTGCAAGCCCAACACAGGATCAAGAATCAATCACAAACTCCAGAAGCCGCCCCAGGACTGCACAGGATTTGGGGGGACACCTATACACAAACTATACCAGGCTGCACCAGTGAAGACTGGAAACATGGGTAAGCCCAGCTCATTGTGGAGAACATGGCAATGTGAGCACACTGACAGACTGAGGCTTTGAAATGAGGAGGAAGAGTTGAGCAGCAGACAGCTCCCAAGGCCCTTACACTGGAGCCTACAAAGTCTAGACTGGACTTTTGGCCACTGGTCAGAGCTATGCTTTTAAAAGATTGGCCTGGCATCAACATGTCCAATTTGCAAACTCTCGTTTGACAGCTACAGGGAGAGTTAATTTCATTTCCTATTGAAATATCACTGCTGTTGGGGCTTTTTCTCTTCTTTCTTCCTTCTTTTTAAATAACAGCCTGGGCCTGGGACATGCTACCTGTGGAAACACTTTGAAATAGCCACCACTGTCCAGCCCTTTGTCCTGAGGACCAGTCCCCAGTTAGGCCTCCACACTCCACATTCAAAGTGAACAGAAAGAGTTCCTAAGGGAAAAAACAAGCCCTACTTCTACTTCCTGTCAAAGCAGATACCAGCTTCGATCGATTGGCACAGACATCCCCCACTGACACCCAGCTCTGCTGCAGCTCTGGCAAATAAACACAGTCAGCAGGCGTTCATCACATTTGTAAATTGAATCAACATCTTCTCCTGCCTGTTTGCCCAGGGCCATGATCGTGGCTCCCTGCTTGGGGAGGCCTCCCATGGAGGAGGTGCAGACAGGGCTGGGCGCAGGTAGGCAGCTGGCTGCCAGGAAGGGCAGTGGGGCTACTTCCCTGCACTCCAGGAGTGCCCTCAGCAGCAGAGCCCAGTGTCCAGGTGGCTGGCTACACCCTGCCTTCCTGTGCTCAGCCCTGTCCCTCAGTGCCAGATGGCTGACCCTCCCAGGGCAATACCTAAGGATAACTACCTCACCCAGTTGCAGACTGAGTTTTTTTTTCCCCCTATGATTTCTTTCATTGGTTTTATAATTTTGCATTTTTAATTTTTTAAAGAGTACAAAATCTTAAAACAAAAATTTCAAATGATAAAGAATTTCACTAAACACAATAATATAAACTTCACAGTATTTGTTGTATTGTGTAGTGTTGTCTTCAAATTAGTTGTTCATATTACCAGATATATGCATGCAAATTAAGAAGAAGAAAAAAAAAGCAAGAAGAGAAAAAGGAAAAAGAATTGAAAACAAAGACAAAACAAATTAGGGATTAACTGCTCCTTTCCATAGATCAGCAGAAATCCACAGTACAATTATCGAAACCATCCTGCTTACCTACATAGATGTATCTCCTTCTCTCACTCCCTCTCCTCTCCTTATCTCTGTAATTCCTTCCTTTTGGATAGATTCACTTTCTTTTCACAATATTTACTCTACCCTTCAGATTTTATTTTCTCTTTCAGGTTCTCACACTAGTGAGACAAATGATGTTTGAACATGTGGGTCTGATTTATTTCACTTAAGAGTGTGGTCTCTACTTGCATCCATTTACCAATACAAGCCTCAAATTTATCCTTTTTATAGCTGAGTGATACTCCATTGTGTAAAATACAACATTTTCTACCACAACGGTATATGCACACCCATGTTTATAGCAGTGCAATGTGTCACAGCTAAATCCTGGAAACAACCCAAATGCCCATCACCCTTGGATTGAGTTTTTATCTAATACCCTCCCTACAATCCTAGGAGGTAGCTCTGAGGATGTCCATTTCACAGGCCAGGAAGTTGAGGCCCAGAGTAGCAAAGCAACAGTACATGTGGGGCCACTGTGCTAGATGCTTCTGCAAACCTGACCTGTCCAGCTTCAGACCAGCCCAGCCTAACAGTGTGAGTACAGGCAGCCGGAGGGCAGGGTCTAGCCTGCTCTGTCCACTGGTTCACACCCAGTGCCCAGCACTCAACACACACTGATTGGATGAGGAATGAGTAGTGTGCTGAGGGTGCCCAAACATCAGCTGAGCTGAGGAAGAAAGAGTAGCACAGGCTGGCCTCACCTTCCACACGAACACCCAGGGCAGTGATGCGAGGCTGCAGCATCAGCAGAGGCCAAGGCCAGTGCTAGGGGTGGGCCTGGTCAAGCTTCCTGCTGTAGGGGTTTCTAGGTTCCTAGTGCACTCAGCGACACACCCAGAAGTGTCCCCTGCGCCTTAGGCAGGCAGGTGGCTCAGCATGTATGATAGGCAGAACAATGGCCCTAGCAGCCATGAGTGTGCACACTCCCATGGCAAAGGGAAGAAGGCGACTAATCCACCAGCTTAAAACAGAGAACACCCTGCGTTATCCAAGTGAGACCAGTGTAATTACTGGAGTTCTCAGAAGTGGAAGAAGTTGGCACAGGTGGCTCCACCCAAGGAGGCTTCACCTTAAGAAGGGTAAATGTAAGGCTAAGGTCACTGCCAGGGAACACGACTCCACCACACCCTGCTAGCCTGATGGCAGAAAGGGCTAGCGCCAAGGAAGGCAGAGAAGCAGGTCTCTCCTCCCCAGGAACCCCTCTCCAGAAAGCACAGCCCTGACTTCAGAGGGCCAGAACTTACTTCAGACTCCAATCTCCAGAGCTGCAAGGAGTAAATCTGTGTTGCTGAAAGCTGCCTCAGTAATGGTGCTTGTTAGTGTGGTCACGGGCAGCTGACTCAGCTGTGGAATTGCCCTGGGCAACCGGGCAAGGCCATGTTTTGCACCCTGCTCACTCAGCCCCATCCCCATCCCTAGCTGGCACTGGCTTCTGGGCTGTCCCCGGTTCACAGAGCCCTGGGGGCTTCCAAAGTAAGCAGTTTTCCCAAGAGGCCCGCCCCCACCCCACCTGCCAAGGGTGAGGGATTACTGTTACCCAGGGAGCCTGTCACAAGAAGGATGGATGCAAGGACAGTGCCCTGGACCTCAGACCCTGCCTAGGCCAACTGATAATGCCTCTGTCATAGCCTCATTCTCCTTATCTACAAAGCACGGTGACTGGCCATACCTCTGGCAGCTGTGAGGGTCATGCAAGACACCAAGAAAAGCCTTCTGGCAGATTGCCCAGTGCCAACGAGGACCCTGGCCAGGCTGGCTCCCCTACCTCCCCCCACTGTGAAACTACTGGGCTTTCTACATGGAGAAGGATGGATAGAGCATTTCCGTCTCACCATGTTGTTCCCTCATTGTTCTGCCTGTAAAACAAGATGGGCCTATTAATTTTCTAGAAAGGCAAGTCAAGAAAAAGGACTCTGCCATGCAGAAGAGCTGCTGGGGGGGGGGGCGACTTTGTGGCCAAACCCCTGCTATTGAGGCACTAAACACAGTCTCACAGTTTACATCTTAAATTAAGAAAGTAAAGAGCAGATAAGGAGGGAAGCAGAAATGGAGAGAGGGAGGGAAGAAAGGAGCAGAGGAGAAGGAGGGAGGAGGAGGAAGAGGAAGAAGAAAAAGAAGAGGAGGAAGAGGGGAGAAGTGCACCCTTAGATTACTGCTCGGATGTAAATTAGAATAAGGTTCTGCAGTGGTTGACACATAATCAAGTTGGCTGAATCAGGGGGTTCCACACCCTGGGCCATGGGGGCCGGGCCCCAGGGCGGGGAGGGGCCCCACCCTAGGTGACATCAGCAGAAGAGGACTTTAACAATCAAGTGGATAAGATGACCCATTCTGTGAATAGTGGCCAACCTCCTTGTTTAGCCACTCCATCATTGCCAGGTAAGCCCAAGAACAGAGTGGGCATGGGCATGGTGGCAGGCATGGAGGATATGCATGGGCTCAGCAACATGGACTCCCACTCACCAAGGCTGATCTGGCTACAGCCA
>NDGN011439794.1:0-19142 GCA_002564285.1 Tympanoctomys barrerae
ATGTTTGTAAATAATTTATTTTCAATTTGCAATCTATTAAAAAATTAAAATAAAAAAAGAACTTCAAATCTATTTTTATTAATGGACGAATGACTTTAAAAAGTGGGAATTAGAAATGAAACTCTTCTAAATTCCCAAGATACAATCACATAGACCTCAGAGGAAGCTCGCAGTCTTGAGTAGCTATGGCCACTCCACCATTTGGACACTGGCTAGGGTGGCCTGGTTGGAGCAGCTGGGATTCCCGTTTTGCCCCATGACTGTGCGGCCAACAAAACTCCTCAGATTCTGTTCAAATTGGCTTCAGGCAAAGGTAGTTCTTTCCTCCATCACACAGGCCATGGAAATTTTCTCTAATTTTGAAAACCTAGAAGCGAGATTTCAATTTGACTTCATCCCACTTAAAATTTTAATGTTATCTTCCTGTTTCAACTCTCAGCTCCATCTTTGCTCCATACATACATAGCATAAGATCCATTCCCCTACACGGTCTTACTGTTGGGAGCTGCTGAAGCTGAAATTGATGCTATATGGGAGGGCAGGAAGAAGCCTCATTGTCTAAAGCAGTCAGGCTACCTCAGTCTTGAGAAAAACATCCTGCCTGGACATCATGGGCTATTAGTTGCTAGGCAACTTTGTGTCTTGCAACTTTGTAAAGGTATAAAGGCTCATACCATTATTGGGTGGGATTCTTTCACCAACCAGGCACACAAATCACCACCTGACCCAGCTCTCTTCTTCTTGTCCATCTTTTCCTCCCTAGGTACAATGGACCACAGTGAGAGGCCAATAGATCCCTGTATATTACTACTAGCAAAATCACAGCTAACGTCTATTGAGGACTTTCTAAGTGAAGAACAGTGAAGAACAGTGATCCATAGAACATCCCTCTCTGGACCTGTCTGGGGAAAATGAGGTACAGGATAGTTAGGAAATACACTGATACAATACATGATTCCTAAGTGGATCACATTCAATGTCTGATTTCTTAATAAAAATTGACAAAGTCTATTTCAAGGAGAAAATATGGAAATAGGATTCTAATAATTACATTCAATTTGCAGTTGCCTGCAATCATATGCACGAAACCATGTTAGCCATACACTGCTTCGCCTTGCCTAAAAGGATAGTACTGAAATACTATCAAATGTTTTATTTAAATAAACATGTAAATAATTCTAAAGCATTCCTCCAACTTGGAAAAAGGAAGGGAAAATGACCATGGAAAGCAGAAAGATAAACATTCAGATGGTGTTTTTAGACTACAAATATTTTCACATCTATTATCTCATCTTGTTTATTTAGTAGTTTTTTAGTACACCCGTGTTGTATCTTCAGTCACTTCTTTCTTTCCTAACTGTTCATAAAGGATAATTATTTTATAAATTTTTGGCTTCTTCTGGACTTCAGCCTTCCTCACTTCCTGCTTCCAGGTTTACACTCACTTTTATCTACTTACTCAGCCACCTGTCACGCTGGTCTTCTCATATACGTTACTTATTGGCATTTCCTGCACATCTTTCTCCATTCGCAGTAATTATAACTTCATCTTTCAGTACCACCCATCTTCCTGCACCAATTCCTATCTTAAAAACGTTGCCAGCCTGGGTGGGTAACCCATGCCTGAAAGCACCAGCTACCTCAGCAGGCTGAAGCAGTAAAACTGTACATGTGAAGTCACCCTGGGGAACTTGGTGCGACTCTCACGTCAAAAATGAAAACAAAAAACTTGATATCCTATCCCAAACAGCATCAGCAGAAAGCAAATTGTGTTTAGTAAATCTCCATTATCAGTTCACATTTTTTCTGAATTAAAAAAAAGAAAGTAGCTGGTGGCGTGCGCCTATAATCCCAGTGCTTGGGAGGCTGAAAACAAGAAGATCACTATGAGTCTGATCTGTGTAGTCAGACCCTGGAGACCCTGGACTAAGTACATGAAAAAAAAAGCACATAGTTTTGAGTCATTGTTATCTGTTTTTGTACTCACAACACTTGTCTACACCTAATGCTTTACTACTTTTACTAGTCTCCTTTGCTTAAGGTTCTTTTTGTTAAGAAATGCAGGGTACTACTCTGCCTACTTGAGTAGCCACTAAAGTTTCAGCAAGGCATGCAATTGTCAAATGCTTTCAGCAAATGAAACTTACAAATCTATCTATGTAATAAGCATTCCCATTCTGGACTCTACTGTCTCCAAGTTTAATCTTTAATGTATACACAAGAATACATTGATGTGAGGGTTATGCTTGGTGTACATCAGCCTCAATTTCCTGTATTAAGAGATTACCAGAAAATAAACAAAATTCAGTAGTGATAGTCAGTTTTTAAAAACCCTATAATGGGATTCCCATCTATTGTTTAAATAAGAAACACCAAATTCTACTACTTTCATATTAGTGTTTGGAAAACTGCACCCTGTCTCTCCTCCAGGATAGAACAGAATAGCACCAGAAGAGAACAGAATAACACTTCAGTGTTTGAAGTCTCTCTTCTCTCTCATTCCTGGGAGCAACTGTACCATGTTAATCTCTCAATCACCTTAAATCAACCAAAGGTGGAGTGTGAACCCACCACCCTACTCCTCTAACTCCTCTGTCCCTCTTTATACTCTACTGAAGGCGGGAGCTCTCCTCTCCTGAAATTGCCTCCAGGTATCTCAGAAGCCTTTACAGTAAAATCCAACAGGCTTGAGGTCTGGCCCTACCTAAGTCACCCACGTGACTCCCCGCTTTCCTACAATTCTCCTCTATCCCTCTGCTCTGTGGGTTACAGGGAGTTCCTCACATAAGTCACATCAATCGTGTCCCCTGGACCTTCTACTGTGTTCTCTCTGGCTCAAGTATCTTCACTGCCTGCTTCTGCTCAGACTATCTCCTCCAGGAAAGCTTTTTCTACTCCCCTTGCTTCTTTCATTTTGGGTCAAAGTCTATCATAGTCCCTACAATTTACAGCAATTATTTCATCTCTTATTTTTCTCTTCTGTTTTCATGGAACATTTTAGGAGTAAGAACTTTCTTTACTACACTGTACCCTCAACACAAAACAACATAGACAGTATAGTTGGTGGCGAGTATTAGTTGAATGAAATACTAAATTGATGTACTATAATATCAAATCTCTTGACATCAGCTTCCCTAGATTCCAAAACATTTAATTTGACTCCTGGAAGTTAAAAATGATTAGTGTGGATGGGTGTTTTAAGGAGTGAGAAATGTATTACTTCTCAACACGTGTCTACTGCATTTATCTTTGTTTGTAGAGTTCTAGGCATAATGCATGTGACTGCATTGGTGCTATAATCTATATGTCTATTTGAAACAACAGTGGATTGAAAAACTGGAGTAGACATTGTAAAAAAGTAAAAGCTAAAATGAGGTTGAAGAAAAGTAGACGTCTTTGGCTAGAAAGAAGGAAGGCAAGCCACACCTCTCCTGTTCCTTAATGACTCTTTATTGCAATGATGTTGTTGAAAGAAAAGGTCATCGTAGGGAGAATGAGTCTCAAATTTTCAAAAGTCAGAAATGGCTCATAATAACAAAAATTCACTGTAATAATGTTAGAACAAAAACTCATGGGGCAAAACCTTAGATAGAATACAACAATTTTCCATGGTAATCTTTTTTACTCTACTTTTGTTCATGCGCCAAAAATAGCAATCATGATGTAGTTTCAAGTGGATCATTACTGTTCTATGCAAAAGGTAGGCTGACTGAGGGTTAGTTCTCATATTTATTATTCCAAAATATTTTCAAGAGTAGCACCAAGCAGATAAGCAAATTCAAAACTGCCTGACAATGAGGACACTATGTCACCCTGACCTCTCTATCCACTGACTCATTCACTGAATCACAGATGTTCCCTGCGTGTATGAGTTACAGAGGCAGCGAGAACAGGGGCGCTTTCAAAGGCTTTCTTCCCCTACCCTACCCACAGCATGCTTCAATCAGATCCACTGAGTAATGACTCATCCTCATCAAGTCTTGTGAGTGTGTGTGTGTGTGTGTGTGTGTGTACACACTTCAACATCTTCCTCTAACACAGTAAAATCTCAGTGACAAGCATAGTTCATATTCATCTCAATCCAGAAGCACCTAAGATCAACTTTGGCATAACAAAGGTCTGATGAATCCTTGCTGAAATAATTTGAAACAATATCCTAAAGGCTTTCTGTAGTCCTTGAACGTTATTAAGTACTAAAATCTAACATACCCCCAAATCTAAAACTTTTAAAGCACCATTCAAAATGTTTTGGATTTTGCAGGATTTCCAATTTCAGAATTTCAGATCAGGGATGCTCAACTATGCAAATAACTGAAAATAGAATTTTAAAAAACCCTCCAAGATCTGAAAGATTTCTGGTCCCAAACATTTTAGAATGGGGTACTCAACACACACACCTTTTCTTGGTCAGCTAACAAATTGATAGCAGATACACTGAAGTTCTTATTAATTAAACACATATGGCTGTCGTAAATGCTCTTGAAATCACAGGCCAACCAAATGGACAAAAATTGAAAACAAGTGAACAGAAACAGCAGTCCATCTTCCCCTCATGCCCCATGTGCGGACTGTGATGTGTCCCGTGACACGATGCTGTCCTCCGAGAGGCCATCTCAGGAGAAGTTCTGTTTACTCCTATTCATGAGAACGATAGAAATGCAGAATTCTTCCCTGAGGGATTTGTTGTTGTTGCTCACATACACTGTGAGATCTTTTTGCTCCACCTTCAAAAACCAATCCAACAAGGTTCTCTTTCAACCAAAGGAAAAAATTCACTGAAGAAATAAAAAGGATTGATACACAAGAACCTCAAAAAAAGAGTGCCACCTGGGATTTCAATGATTTAATCAGGAAATTCTACATGGCCTTAGTAATTTTGGGCAGGGGGAATGACAGGCAACATGCATTCAACTACACCCAGAAAAAGTAATCTCATGCTGCAAAGCCAAACACCAGATGTTATTTGCAACTTTTGGACTGGATTTCTCCAGAAGGTCTGTCGGAGGGCCCTTCTGCGGCTGTGCCTTGGAACAAACAGGGCAGTTCCCATGATGGCAACGGCTGGCTGGGAAGGAACGTTTCCTTGGTAAACTATGATAAGTGGACAATAAGGATTACTAACACCAACATAAATTTAAAGGGCCTTGGTATGTGCCGACTATGTGAGTTAGAGATGTATGCATTCATGGAAAAGGTCTTCTCCAGCACCAGAACAGAAAGTTCATACACATGTGCTCCTCACTGCACTGATATTTATTATCAGGCCTTTTTTTTTTTTTGCAGGAACCAGCTATTGAACTCAGGCCCTTGTACTCGCCAGGCAAGCACTTATTCTACTGAGCTATGTCCCCAGCCCCAGAGCTTTTCTTATGGATTTACAGTTCAACTCTGACAGCCTTTCATCTGTTCTAATGTGAATTCAAAGGGATGGTCCTCGTGGCACCTTTATCTATTAGGGTCCACATCAGGGTAGCACTGAGTCCAAAGCTATAAAGGGCCATCACTTTTCACTGATTGAGGCTTCAAGACCTAGTGCCACAGTCTCTGCTAACAGAGTCGATTATTTTTTTCTTTGAAGCAGCACTGTAGTTCGTATGCCCATCTTTTATACAAGGATTCACTTCAAGCATGTTTCTAACACTGGATGAAATACTTCCCCCAGTAGGTTTTAAAAAAAAAAGTTATAAAGAAAGTCATTAAAGAATCAAGATTTGTTGAAACTCTCAAAGAATAAGCTTTTTGCTGGTCCTGTTTTGCAGAGTCTGCATGTGGTTTTAAGTACCAAAAAAAAAAAAAAAAAAAACAAAAAACCATAATCTTTGTTCATTGCCTAAGGCCTTATGATATAAACAAATTATTTAGGTAACATCACAGTTCTTTGAAACAGCTGCCTGACAGGCTATCTTTTGGTTAGTCTGTTTCCCTTTATGTTTGAGGAGTAAGCAAGAACGTAAGGGTTGATATGTCAGGAGGATCAGTGTTATGTCTTGTGTCTAGATGCCCTCTCAAAGCCTCATGTGGTCATAGGTGAGGCTTTTTAGAGGTAGCTGGATGTAGAGTATGATGCTAGGATTAAGGATATGATGTTAAGATGGACTCATGGTGCAAGGCTAGGATTAAACGCCTACCCTGAATAGAACGTAAGGGATAGAAAGACGGCCGCTTCTGTTTCTGCGTGTCACCTGCTGCTTGTTGCCTCAGACCTTCTGTCTTCCACGCCATGAACTACTTTTCTCCTCTGTGACACCGCTCTTCCACACCACTGTGCTGTGGAGCCAGGCAATTATGCACCGAAATCTCAACAAAGTGTGAGATGAAATAAACCTTTCCTTCTTTAATCTTAGGAGTGCGGTATTTTCTCTCAGTATTGAGAAAAGTATGATGAACCACAGAGTAAGATCTATATCATAAACACTTTAAGCAGAAGGCTGCCCAGGTCTCCAGACAAGTGCAAATACTGTATGTGTTTCAATGGTAACAGGCACAACAGCTTCTAAAACATGTACTACAAAATTAGTATGGATTTGGAAAAGAAGTTTTAAAATGCTACTAGTCCCTTTAGCACCTCCACACCTAGTCCAGCCCTTGCCCTGGAGCAGCAGTCACAGAAAAGATCACAGAAGCTACGCAGGCCTTGAAGAGAACTCTTGCCTCAGAGTCGGGAAGATGAGCTGCACTGTGCACTACTGTGTGGTAACGCCAGCTTGGGATGAGCTTGGTGGCATCAGTAAAGATGGTTCTGAGGGCCAGCGAGGCAGGTCAGCAGCCTAAAGCACTTGCTTGGGCAAGCTGGTGCAAAACGCAAGTACTGCGGTTCGACCCTTGGCACCACATGCTGCGCCAGCCACTCGTGGGCTGAGCTGGCCACCAAAACAAAACAAAACAAAAAAGGCTCTGATACGGTTGGTGCACTTATAAAACATTCACGACTATTACAAACACCAGAAGCTCCTTACAGGGATGTTCTCATCATATATTTATACGTGTCTTGTTAGATCCACAATTAATTTAAAAAATTGGCCATAACAATGGCTTTTGGGGAGAAAAAGATGAGGCTCTTATTTCCAATTTCAACTAATGGTTTGTGCACAGTTTTCTGTTTGAGCAGGACTTGTCTAGTCTGTGAAGTGCAGGAGTGCTAATCTTGGCTCTTGGATCATCTAATAATTTCTTTTCTTACTCTGTGTTCCACTCAGCTCTACACATTTGGCATGAATTAAATCACTTAATCCTCACAACACACTACCGAATGTGGGATCTCGCGCAAGTTATGTAGCCTCTCTAAGACCTGCTTCTATTGCTAGAGAAAGGAAACAACTCAGAAGGTGAAGCGCCCGGCTGCGCCACTCAGGACGGCGCGGCAGACCTACCTTTCTACACTGCCCACGGCTTCTCCTTGGAACCGCGTAAGAGAGAGATCCAGACAGCTCCCAAGTAACTCGCAGCACTCACCTTCCCATTCCCTTGTGCTGATACTCTTCTAAAATTAAAATGCTCAAACGGTGATAACTAAGAAATGAGTTCTTTTCTACACTACCATTCTAATCTTTGACATTGAAGTTTTCAACCTAGAGGGCCTATGAATTTCCTTGAAGGCAATTTAAAACTTAGAACTACTCTGGAAATGGCTTCTAAAAGAAGACTGTGGCGACCTCTTGACCTTGAACCTCTTCTGTCCTTATAACAAATGTATGACTCAAAAAAATATCAAATTAAATGAAAACGATGCATCCAACCCCTTGTGACTAATGCAATCAAGTACAATGAAGGTAGAAAACTGTAATTTTAGTTTCAGATATATTTATAACCAAGTATAAATATGCTCATTTATTAAACAATGATTAGAAAAGACTTGAAAGGGGCTGGGGAGATGGCTCAGTAGAATAAGCGCTGCCCTGGCAAGCTCAAGGGCCTGAGTTCAATCCCCAGTTCAGCCAAAAAAAAAAAAAAAAAGAACTTTAAAAGACACTTTAGCAGGTGCGGCTCTGCTGCACAGCGACAGTGCTTTGGACTCCTAACAGACCACCTGATACCACGGCAGTTCTGCACCCCTTCTCAGCCTCATGCCTGTGCAAGAGCAGGAGAGTCGTCCTGCTTACTCTAGCAAGGCTCCCATTTATAGGAAACACAGGGCTTTAGAACTGGCTTGACATGCACCTGAATCCCAGCGCTGCAGCTGTCTGGGAAGGTGGAGTCTTGTGAGTACTTACACTCCCAAAGCTTCAGTTCCTCCATTGGCTAAGATGGGGCTACCTCCTGGAAAGCTTCCGGAGAGGGTGCAGCTAGTGGGGAGACGAGCCTGTCATGTGGGGGTTACTCATAAACTAGTAACAACAAGAACAATGGTGTTATGAAAGCTTTTTAAAAAAGAAAATACCACAACAGCAGAAAGCATTTAATGGTTAAAGAACGAGCCTGGAGTGGAACACCTCAGTTTTTGTCTAGTTTTTTTTCTCTCACAGCATTCTCATCTTTCACAATGATTGTTCTTAGCTGATCTCTTTTCTCTCATAACATCTACATGGCTTTACTCTGACATCTTAGACCAGAGCTGCAAGCAAGATATATCAAGCTTAATCTGCAACAAATCTTTAAAATATCTTCACCCAATATGCTTGTGGTAAAGACAAATGAGATCATCCATGAAGCTTAGAATTATGTCTGACACCAACACACTGGAAGAACCCAGTAAGTACTGGCTATGCGTTGCTGCTATTGCTATGTTAGTTGTTGAGTGAGCTGACAGGCTAACACCAGGACCAGCTACCTGGGCAAAAATCACCTACTTTTATGGTGGTCATTAAACTGAAAATAGACTATGAAAGCTCTTGAGGGTGAGAGACAGTATTTTAGACCAATGGCTGGAGTAATAAAACATGCTATCTCAAGTGCAAAACACCATAAGTTACAAAGAAGTTTGATAATTAAAAAACTGTCCAAGTATTACCAAGGGTGTCACATACACATCTCTTAGCATTCTACTATACACATTTACTTTAGCATAACAGCAGCTGGAGGTGTGTCTCATACTCTTCCCTGAGAAGGAATTTTTATTTTTGGCCGGCTTACACTGCCTTGAAGGCGGGTCTCGTAAGGCATGTGGAGCTGGGGGTCGAACTGTGGTCCCCTGGGCCTGACTGGGTCTGCCCAAGCAGGCACTTAAACAACTGAGCAAGCCCCCCAGCCCTTCCCTGAAGAATGCAATTTTTGTATTTACACACTTGGCATGACAAAAGCTAAGTTGTGTGCACATGTGCAAAAGTGTCAAACCAGAAGAATTTGCACCCACGTTATGCTTTGTGGAGCAGTTTCTGCATACGTTTACCTGAGCATCACAGAGGGCAAAATACACCCACACTGCTCTAGAGCTCAGTGTTAGGAAACTGCTGTTTCTGGTAGAAGTAGCTCAGTTCTGTACAATGGCACACAAAGCACCAGGCTGGCATGTTTTGGAGGAGGTCAAAAGTGAATCATCACATTACTCATGCACAGGTGATACAGATGATCCATTATGGTAAATTACATGCTGTCAGCACAGAAGAGTGGTGTGGGAGGTGATGATGACAATGATGAGGAGGACTGTGACTCTGGCCACATGCGCCACAGCTCCTGTGACAGTGAAATGGAGTAAGAGTTGACTCATACAGACCCTTGATTCAGATGATAAAACAGCAATGTGAACACGTATCTCATGAATCAAAATGTCGCAGAATGGCCACACACCCAAACAGAACCACCCAATGCTGGAACTAGGTCTGAAAACATAGTCAAGTTGTGGCAGTGGTGAAGAGTCCTGGATGGAACGCCACACTGCCATTCAGCGTTGGAAACTGTAACAGAAAAAGTGCTGCAAGTGCTGTGAAATGGAAAGGTTGAGATACAAGTAAGATGTTCGTATGTGCCAAGAACCATATTCAAAGTGCATTTACTATGACATCTCACTGACTGAACTGAAAGCATTCTTAAGTCTGCTGTACTTCGCACTGATTTCTCATGGCGGTCACAAGAACGTAGAAGATTTATGGAAGAGCAATGGGTTAAAATATGGTGTAACACCTTACGCCCTTGCCTATGTGGAGACTTAATACGCTTTCATTTAGACATTTATCCTGAACTCAGCCATCAGGGCCTTATTCACACTGTAATAAACGGAAGGACGCTGTGAACAGACCTAAGGTTCCCATCTCCCAAAGTAAGCAGAATGTGGCATTTAACAATTGGTTTACCTATTTCCAATTGATGCTACATTTGCTACCAGAGCCCTGGTTGACCAATGAAGGAACTATACCAGGCACAAAGCATAAGTTTCAAATGAAATGCTGCAATTGCAAAAAAAGAATTGTATAGCACAATCTTTGGGTTTTAGAAAGATTTACCTTGGCTTTGTATATGACAAAAACAGACTTTTACTGCTGATGTCAACATTGTACCTTCACAGAAATATTGACAGGGAAACCTTGACTAAATGACAGCCTGAGATGGAAAGCTTCTACAACAAAACCAAAGGCACAGTAGATGTTGTTGATGAGTTATACATCAACTATAACATCACTCAAAACACAAAGCATTAGTCTATGGTTGCATCCTAAACAAGTGTGGCATAAACAGTCTGATACTTTACCAAGAAAATAACAAGTGCAAAATATCATGGGGACACTCTCTTAGAGGACTGGGACTGGAACTCATAATAGATCATTTATAGCAGAGCAAAAATTACACAAAAATACCATATCAGTGAGCTGCCAGGTGAACAACACATGCTACCCATGTAGCATCCCACATGGGTTGTGTGTGGTACTTATACCAAATGTCTACTACGACAATAGGAAAACAAACAAGTATCAACTGTGCCTTATAAGAAAGTACAGAAAAACAAAACACCTTGTTAGTATAAGCCATACTAGTGCACGGAACATGCAATTTTCATGTGTGAAGACTACCTTGGGTGTGACAACTGATGCAAAGATTTTTTTTTTATTGTAGACTTCTATTTGTACTTTCATTGTAATTCACCTAAGTTTTCATTTCTGATATGTCCTAGGTTTTGTAAGCAAGTAAACAGCTCATGTGAACATGTTGAAGTCTAATCTAAGCACTTATTATACATTCAGTATTTTATTTTATTGATCTTATTTTCTTAAGTACCTATTACACTAAATAGGAAGCTTCTGACAAGGCAGGAAGAAGAGAGAGATGACAGGAGTGGCCTGTCACATAGGAAAAGAAAGCCAAGTACATGTGCTGTCAGCATAAACAAGGTGCATGAAGCACAAGCGAAGACTGCCGTGGGTATGGCAGGGACGCAGGGTCTTTTTGTGATAGGCTTTTGTTTGTGTTTACATTGCAACTTACATAGGTTTTTATTTTTGATGTTATCTTACAGGTTTTGTAAGCAAGCACACAACTGATGGGAAAATGATGTCATTTTAAATCTTATTACACATTTGACATTTTATTTTTCTTATTATTTAGGTATAATAATTGAAGTAAAGATTTATTTTGTAGAGTACTAAAAGTATTTTCATGGTGGTTTATATAGGAATTTATTTATTTATTTTTGTGGTACTGGGGAATGAACGTAGGACCTTGCACTTGCCAGGCAGGTGCTTATTCTACTGAGCTATCTCCCTGGCTCCAGGAACTTATTTTTGATGTTATCTTTTAGGTTTTGCAAGCAAGTACCCAGCTGTTGTGAAAATGTCGATGCTTATTCTAAACACCTAATACATAAGAATAATTTAATACTTCATTTTATTGCTATTTTATGTTCTTGCATGATACAATGAGGACCCCCAGCCAAAGCAGAAGGCCAGCTATGTACGTGTCAAGGGTCGCATACAAAAGGGCCAGGCCAGCAAAGACACGCACTGTCAGTGCTAAGCGATGCGTGCACACAGCCCTGATGCTGTCGTGGGCACAGACTGTGCTAGGTGCGCTAACTGCAGCAGGCGCATTCCTTGTAGAGTGCTAGTCGCACTCTCATCATAGTCCACACGGAAATTTCTTCATGATGTTCTTTCTTTAGTTTTCATACACCAGAAACCAGCTGGGGTTCTGAGTGGCCACCATTAAGGGTACAGAACACGGTCAACCCTGGTGAGGATACCGGGAGAAGCAACCCTTCTACACTGCTAGTGGGAATCTACGCAAGTGCAGCCCTGACAGAAATCAGTATGGGAGTTCCTCCAAAATCTAAGAACAGCATTACTGTTTGAGCCAGCTTTACCACTCTTCTGTGGAATTAAAGCCAAAGGAATTAAAGTAAGTATACTATACAGGTACCTGCATTAATCATGTTTGTTACAGCACAGTTCATAATTGTTAAGATATGGAACCAGACTAAGTCCCATAACATATATGGCTGTAAAAAAGAACAGCCATAAAAAAGAACAAAGAACAAATTCTGTCATTTACAAGAAAATGGAGAGCTCTGGGTATTATCATGTTGAGCAAAATAAACCAGACTCAGGAAGACAAAATATCACATGTTCTCTCTAATATGTGGAACCTATAAAAAGATGACATGAAAATAGATGGGAGTCATTAGACAAGAGGATGGGAATAAGGGTGAGAGGGAGCTATGGAAGGTCTGATATAGGGAGTATGGATATATAATCAAAATATATGCACTGAGCCCTCCAAAAATATGTGAGACTAGGGGGAGGGTGGGAAGAGGTACAGAAGAGTAACATGATCAAAGTATGTTATGAGTATGGATGAGTCAAGAAGAGTAACATGATCAAAGTATGTTATGAGTATGGATGAGTCTCCTAAAAACAATCTATTAGTCTGCATGGCCAATAATGCACTTATAAAAGGATGTGAAAAAAGGGGTGGGGAACACACTGCTCCACCTGCCCAAGAAGAGTGTAATACTTAATCTCTTCCTTTGGTACGGTGCAATGGAGAGGGATAGAGGGACTAGAATTCAAAGTGCTGTCTCCAACATCTCATAGATAAGAATGATGACATGTATGTCCCTAAAAGCCAAACTCCTAGCACTCTTAAGCACCCATTTCTCTTGCACAAAGCCAGAAAAAGGGCTAGCAGTGCAGTCAGGCTCCTTCCAGACTCCAGGAAAAGGAATAGTGATGAACTTGAAAGCACCTATTTTATGGTACGGGATGAGAAACAAGACGTGTGTTCTTCAACAGTCTTGCACGGTGCAGGTCACCCCTCAAGAACAGCAACTTCAGCAGCCACTTCATTATATTTCTACTGTAAATATGGAGCACTGGGCCAAGTCAGCACCAAAACTCCCTTCAGAATTCAGTCAAGGTTAGGTCATCGGCACTATATCGACAACTGCTGAACTCGAAACCCCTAATGAGGCACAGTGTGTGTCCTGCCACTAATGAAGCTCTTTTTCCATGAATAATGAACAAGGACATCATTTCTGTTGCCAGGTACACACATAAACAAAAGCTCAACACAAGAGCCTTGATATGGTGAGTCTGTCCATTTGCAACAAAGGAATTTTTCACAGCGGAGCCAAGTTTTAGTGGAGGGCGGGACGGACTGTTGTAACAAATAACATGAACATATGTTATCAGAATCTAATAAATCAGCCTTTGGTTTTTGTAGAACAGAGGCTGTACAACAGGATACACAGAGAAATGAATAGCTCAAAATGAGTTCATTTCTAGTTTTGCATTCAGTTTTATAACACAAGAATGATGGTTTCTGTAATGAACCAAGATCTTCACGAAAGGGGCCTCATAGGATTTATGATGTGAAAGGCTCTATTTGCTAACTGTTTATTTCTTAAGCTCTGATATATCAAGGTGAGTATAGGTTAGCACACTAGAACCTTGCCACGACACTTGGAAAAGTACACTGGCATCTAAACTAACTGGCATGGGTTCCCTTGATGCTAGAAGAATCTCAATGAAGTATTTTGTCTACAAGGAGCCCTCCTTAGACCATCCAGCCCACACTAATATTCAGCTGTACAGTGAGAGTCCGACATACAAAAAGAAAATAAAAATGAGCTGATATGAGGCCCAAACAGTCTTTGTTTACTTTACAGTATACCACAAATACTTTTCTCTTTTGTACAATAAGTTCCATACTAAGAAGCATGTACTCATTACGCAGGGTGCTCGTGCCTACAAAGGAAAAATAATGCCACTATTGGCCAAGGGCTTAATTCCCATTAATCTAAGCTTGAGAAAAACTCAACAAAAACAGTCTTTCAATGCCTCCATATGAACTGTAGGAGATAATAAGCCCGATCCATATTAAAGACAGCTCATACATTTTGTGTCAAAAATAATCTAGCTGCTGTGGTGGCACATACCTATAATCCCAACACTCAGGAGAATCACCTGAGTTCTAGGCTAGCCTAGGCTACATAAGCGAGTTCAAGGTCAGCCTGAACAACATAGTGAGACCCTGCATCAAATTAAAATGAAATAAAATCTCAAATGGTATGATTTATTCTATGTTCAATGTGTTTCTGGAAGTTACTGACCTTAATACTTCTTTAAATGGACTAAAGGTGCATGCTAAAGATTGTTTTATAAGTGTAAAGTATGTTCTGACTCTGTACAATCTATTTTATAGGCAAATACATTTATTTTAGGGACAGTTATTCAAATAGGGCAGAACAGTATGGCGTTCTGCAGATACTCCAGTAGCTAGATCATGACAGCTAGATCATACAGGTAATTTTTCTATGATTAATCACATACTGAATTCATGGACAACACCAACACGAGCTATGCTTAAAAATCTCTAGGATGTGCCAGTTTCTTTCTCTGGTTTGTTAAGAGTATGAAAAATAGAATAACTTCATGGATGTGCAGCCATGATGCAGCCCAAGTGGTAAGGGGAGCTGAAAGCTCTTCAAGAAACTGGGGTAAAGATGAGGAAAGGATCCCGGTGAAGGGACGTCACTTCCCCTTCAAGTGTGTACTGAGCCGTCACGTGTGCAGGCCCACAGTAGATGTCCCACACTGCTCCAGGGGACAGCAGACGATGGTGACAGTGAACCAGTAAAGGCTTCTAGCAGGCGTGCTGCCCAACGGGAGTGATTCTGTCTGGCCCAGGCAGGGTGAGCAGAGGCCACGGAAGTGCCTCCAGGGAGAAGGGCCGCAGAGCAGTGGGCAGAGGGGTGGGCCACAAGCCCCTGCCACGCGCGCGTACAACGCAGGGATCTCACAAACCACCACCACTAACCTGTAGGTGACACAATTTTGACAGGAGGATTATTAAAGTTCTGTGCTACTTGAAAAGACCTTAATCACTAACTATACCAGGGAGAGAGGAGTTCGCAAGCACATGAAAATACCCAGAACTCACCATCATACTTTGCTAAAACTGCTTGAACGTCAGCATACGCTTGCAGCTCCAGAAGGGCTTCTAGAAGGTTTTCATGGATGTTGAACATGCTAAGGAGTGGGAACTCTTTCATTAGCTGAAAAAGAAGAAAGCAAAGAATAATTAATATATATTTCTTGTATTTTTACTCTTACTTTGTGATGTTTTGATATACACAATAAAATGATTACCAGTCAGACATTTTATGAATTAAATATTTATTTTAAAAGTTTATTTGATGCTCAGTTATAACATTTCCCTAATATAAAAATATAATTGATATTAGATGATGTAATTTTATAATTATTACAACAATGCTTTATTTATAAAGCATGAAAACCTTTTTTTTCAGATATTTTAGAAAATGGCAAGTATTAATTTATGAAACTCTAAAGTGCGAAAAATACAAAAGAGCAAGGTTTTTACTAAAAACTGAAATTGCTCAATAATGACAAAATGACACAGGTCACACGAGTGGCGGTGGGGTGTTTGTTACCACTGAGAGCTCTACAAGGTTCGCTGCTACTCCCTAGAGACCCAGTAAGGTGACAGTGGCAAAGCACCTCGCAGGCGTGAGGTCACTGGGAAACTTGGCAAGAACGAGAGAGGAAAGGCGAACGGGGACACTGTTTTTTAAGCAACCCAGGGAAGGAGTTGAGGAGAAAAAGTCGGAAGGTGGCTAGAAGGTGCTATATTGAGAAAAAAAGTTTTGAGTAGCGTTTGGTGTTGGGGATAAAGAAATTCACAAGGTCTTACCTGGTGACCTCGATCAAGCAGGAGTCAAGATCACCTTCTGAGACCAAGGGACCAGGTGGCGGGAGGAAGTTTAGTGGTACAAATGAAAGTAAAGAGAAGTCACAAAGGAAAGATCTGCTTAGGGAAACAACGGCTGAAGCCAGGGCTGCCCTGAGGGGCTATCAAGCTGAAGGCCATGAGCTGCAGAGGCCATGGATGCCACGGCCCAGCGAGGTGGACAATGGCAAGCCTACTGCCTAAGCTCACTTTAGGCAGACTGAATCAGAGCCCGGGAAGTCAAGGAGCAGGAGAGTTGGCTCTAAGGTTGAAAGAGAGATCAAAGCTTTACACTGGATAAGAAGGAAGATAAGGCTAAGGGTAGTTACAATAAATGTTTAATTTCACTGAAAAACAGAAGGGCTGAGAATTTTAGTATAAAATCATGTATTTTGTTATGTATTTGGTGTAGGTTCTACAGTCTCTCACTACACAGACTGGACTCGTAGTGATTCTGTTGCAGCCTTCAAGTGCTGGGATTCCAGGTGCTCGCCACCATGCCCAGGCTCAGTCCTGCCTCAGCACTGCACACTGGGGATGGAACCCTTGCTGCTACGCTCCGCCTAAGCAGGCGCTTTAGTCCCCTGAGCTATGTGGTCAGTCCTGTAAAATCGTATCTTAGAAAATGGTCAAATCTCATCTAAAGAGAACAATAATGAGGCTTTTTATAAAAATCAAAGTCATGTGTTCACACTGTTTCATTTGATCTTCTGCATGAAAAATTTTGCTAATATGACATAATGACCTCTAAGAAAGTGATACCTCTTCCTTTTATATTTTTCCTTTTTTTTTTTGAGACAGTGTCTCACTGTGTAGCTCTGGGTGGCCTTAAACTCAGTAGGTAACTCAAGCAGGCCTCAAACTCATGGCAGTTTGCTTGAGGCCTGCCGTGTGCTGGGACAGGAGCACGCACCACCATGTCCAGCCTGTAACAGCTCTTTTTAATGTCAACATCTGTAAAGCAATCATTTTGAGAGAAATAATATTCAAAACTAGCTTACTTCACTGTGAAACTGTAAGTCGGTGTACACTGCACCACCTACCCCCTCCTTTCTTGGGAATGTTTACCACACTGATCTGTGTTTTAAAACCAAGTATTCAGCCTATCTTTTAAAAAAGTTCTGCAACCCCAAAGCATATGATGTCAATGAAAAACAGCCACCAAAATAATTCTGTGTTCAAAAAGATGGAGAGTTTGAGCTTCTCGAGATGTCTGATATTTTCACTGTTACTACAGGAAGTGAAAAAGACAATCCCGCAGGATTTCAATGTTCTGTAACCAACACAAGCATTCTTGCTCTGGATCACTATGATTCTAGTTGACATTACCCTTTGATTGTTTTTCTCTCTAATTAAAGTATGTTAGAATTAAAGCTTTCTGTTAGTCAGCAATTGGCAATACAAAAAAGACTCCTCTAAACTGTAACTTTTAAACATTCATAATTTTGACCATTTTTTCAGGTAATCAAACTTCAAGGGCAGAAGTATATTGTGTAACTGTAAAGCTGCATTTCCAAGTGCTAGCTGCTGAAGTTCGCAAAGCCTTGCTCCTACCCAATCCAACCCAAGGAGACCCCGTGCACAGTTGCAGGGCTGCTTTCTGTAGAGCTGCAGGCTCTAGGAGCTTGGGCAGCATGTCTTCCGCTGGGAGCTGGGTGCAATGTGCCCTTCAGTGTAAGGTAATTGCCAATAGAACGATTTAAACCCAAAGAACAGCAAATGCTGAAGGGATAGTCAGTCACACAACAATTTGTAAGGGGCCGGGAAGATGGCTCAGTAGAATAAGCACTTCCCTGGCAAGCACAAGGGCCCGAGTTCAATCCCTGGTTCTGCATCAAAAAAAAAAGTAAACCTAGCTTCCCTTACTTAAAATAAATAAGAAGAAAAAGTAAGACCTCAGCTGCTTCCATCACTCCCTTCAGCCCATCTTAGAAATAGTCCAGGAACAGCGTTCCTTTGGGTCCCTTTACTCTTCACGCTGCTGCTACAATCTGGCTCTGCTATTCTCGATTCTCAACCTGGCCGGCCCCTGAGTGCAGGTGGCTTGAATTGGTCCTGTGGACGGCAGCCCTTCCTGCTCATTGCTTGCTTCATCTCTGCATCATCCGACAGCTTGAAGAGCTTTTCCTTGAAGCTCCAGCTTCTCTCAGTAGCCTCAAAACCACTCACGCAGTAATTCCCTCACGGCTCCTTTGCTAGCTTCTGCCATCCGTTACTCAGGAGGAAGGCATCTTCTGATCCATTCTCTGTGACTCTCTGCGAATCCTTAGCCTCCAGTGCTCGTCGCTCTTCTGTGCAGGGCCTCAGCACCCCCACCTTCATGGGGACGGCCCCCGCATGGCAACATCCTCTCTGACCTCTCTCCTAGACTACAAGGCCGGGTTACAAACTGTCTTCCTGACAGCTCTACCTCTGTATTCTTAAAGGCTCCTGGGCCAAAACATCCACTCTGTTCTTCCCTGATACTGCCTGCCTTGGGGAGCAGCATCATTAGTCTCCTGACACCCTCCACTTCACAGGCTCCTGACGTCACTGAATGGAACAAGAGCTTTATGAAGTTTACAAAAGCTGCTATGGCAACACCTCATGCGTCAGAGCCATGTCCTCTCGACACTTGTTACCGGTAACGGCTTCAGCCTTCATACCTTGGCCACACCCCTCAAGGAAACCCTCTAGGCTGCTTGTCTCGGGGTCACTCCTTCCCAGGCAAACCTTCCCAATGCTGTCATAAGCGCTGTAACACACACACCAAACCCACCACGCCACTGGACAGCTCGACACGCCCCACTAGAGCACGGACGTGGTCACATGCAGCCCGACGAGATGATGAGATGTGAAGGCAAGTTTATAAACAAGCTGTTTATCACAATGTTCTTGGTAAGATCAAAAAATTAGCAAGTTAAAAATTAACCCATTATACGACACTTAAGTATAATAAAATGTCATCATCTTGTGGCAATGATATGTAGTCATTAGGAATAATGTCTCAAAAAAATTGTAATGGCATGGCTAAAATGCTGACATGTATG
>NDGN011439799.1:0-21861 GCA_002564285.1 Tympanoctomys barrerae
CAAAATAGGATAGATATACAGCTACATTCTCTTAATTCAATGAATAAGATTTGTTCTAATAGTATTTGTGGGTCGGATGTGATGTCTGCATCTTGTACAATGAATAACCACTGAGATAACAATGTGCAATGTATTTATGATTGAAATTGTCCTACTGATCAGTTTTGAAACTATATCACTGCTATTTGTTTCTCAATAAAATTATTTTAAAAAGTAAGTATAGGTAAGATTATTCTAAAATAAACATAAAAATCCAGATTAACTATGATAGATAATTTTTTAAAAATAAGAGTAAAGTAGGAGGAACCAATATGCTCACTGGACGACTTATATTCCTACAACAATTGAGGTTATATAGTATTAGTGGAAACACAGACATGGATAAGTATAATGCACTACATACTGAACCAGAAGTTGACACACAAAAAAATACACCCAACTGATTTTTGAAAAGTATAAGTGCAATACAATAACTAAAGGATAGCCTTTTTGATAAATGAAGCAAAGTGATACCTATAAGCAGAATAAGGCACCTCAACTAAAACTTCTCACCTTATATAAATATCAATTTAAAATGAATCATCAACTTATTGTAAAACATACAATGTAAAAATATAAAGCACCTAGTACAACAACAACAAGAAAACATAAGATCTATGGCTAGACAGATTTCTTAGTACCAGTACAAAACATTAAGGGCTGAAGATACACAGCTTAGTAATAAAGTACTTGGCTAGCATACGCACAGTCCTGGGTGCAGTAGCAATAAGGAGATATAAATGTACAATGATTAGAATGGTTAGTTTCTTTTGTTGTTTTGGGAAGGTTTTGTTGGTTTTTTGTTTGGCTGGTTGGGGATTTTTTTGTTTTGGTTTTGAGTTTTGGTTTTGGCTTTGGTTTGGGGGGGCTTGTTTTGTTTTGTTGAGACCGGGTGTTATGGTTTGTGTCTGGATGTCCCCACAAAGTCTCCTGTAGGCATGAGATGTAGACCCTAGATTGATTCATGATTGGTTCATTTCATGATTACTTCATATTCTGAGGCTGGGTTTAATGGTGTGAGTGCCACACACACTTCTCCAGTGCTTGCAGGAAGAGGCTTGCTTTCCTTTTCTCTCATTGCTTTTGATGTCTTCCACCACCATGATAGGTTGCCCCTTTGTCATACTACTCTGCCTTAGAGACAGTGGACTATGGACTGAAAACTACACATTGTGCTAAATAAAACTCTCCTTCTTTAGCCTTGGGTGCCAGGTATTTTATCTCAGCAACAAAAAAGAAAAGGAACTAAGACACAGGGTCTCTGAAGTTGTACTGTGTAGCACAGGCTTGCCTCAAATTCCCAAGGATCTGCCTGCTTTCGCCCTCCGAAGTGCTGAGGTTACGGGTGTGTGCGGCCACACCTGGCTGCTAATTCCTTTTTAAAATGATATCACCACATGCTGGTGAGGATTCAAAGAAACTAGATCACTTATATGTTGCTGCTGGGAGCATAAAATAATACAGAAATCTGGGGGAAAAAAGTTTGGCAGTGCCTTAAAAATTAGACATGTCACTATCTATGGCTTAGCAAATATACTATTGGGCATTTATCCAAGAGAGATGAAAATTTCCATTTGACAAAGATTTATAAATGTTCTAGTAGCTTTATATATATTTGCCAAAACTTGGAAACAACCCAGATGTACTTCAGTGAATCTTAAACTGTGAATTCTTAAACTGTGGTATTTTCATATCATGCAGTACTGTTTAGTAGTAAAAAGAAATGAACTATGACACATGCAATAGTGTGAATGACTCTTAAGAGAAAGAGTCATGGGAGCTTTGGCCAGAGATCTGTATCTGCAATGGATATGCAGAGAAGGAATAAAGGAATCTTTGGAGCCACATGCAAAACCTGTTGGTTAAAGATTATAGGGCAGCAGGGCCAGAGATATATCTCAGTGGACTAAAGCACCTCCTTAGACAAGTTTAGGCAAGCACAGGGACTGTAGTTGTATCCCCAGCACCACATGCCATGCCAGCCCCACTCCCAGGGTGAGCTGAGCTGGCCACAGAGTCTGGGAGTAGTGGTGCGCACCTGTAATCCCAGGGTTGGGGAGGTTGAAAATAGGAGGATCACCACAAGTCCAAGCTATGTAGTGAGTCCCTGTACCAATCACATACATTTTTTAAAAAAGATTATAGGGCAGCCTACAGGGCAATACTCTAAGTAGGATCAAAATACATCTGCTTTATGCTCCCTGTGTTTTGGCCTGCATCCTTCCCATACTCCGATTACTTAGATTAGCCCTAAAGTTGGTCACGTAGCAAACCACCATGTCCTTTCCCTGCCCTCTCCCTGTCCCCTACACGAGTTCCTGCACAAATGTCCTTCTTTTGTCCTTTATCTTTGCTTCCTTGTTCTATCAATAAAAAAACATAGAAGCTGCAGTTTAGGGCTGCTTATCCCTTGCTCTCTCACACTGAGGTGACTCTGATGAAAGCAGTCTCTGTAGGCTTTCTCGGAGGATAAACTGGACATGAACTCTGAGTGACATCTGACCCTTTGTGCCACCATGGTCAGGAAGAGACAGATATTGAATGGAGAAATCCAATTCCAAAGGGTAGTGACTGTATTAGTCCATGTATATGTCATCTTGAATTTACTAAACTAAAAGTAGAGAAAAGATGAGTGATTGTCAGCTGTTAAGGATGGAGAAGGGAGGCAAGAGAGAAGTGGAGTAGAGATGAAAGGGGAACAAAAGGGGCACTTGGAATGCTCTAGAGCTTGACCATCCAATGTCAACATCCTACTTGAGGTATTTTATTACAGTTTTACAAAACTGAGGAAACTGGGTGGTACATAGGCTCTCTTGGTACTAGTTCTTAAAAATTAAAGAAAAACCTACTAGGGTTTTTTTACTGGGGTAAACCTATTAGTACCCCAAAATAAAAGTTGGACAACAGCAGTTTTGTTTTTTTTTTTGGAAGAACCAAAGATTGAACTCAGGCCGTTGTGCTTGCCAGGCAAGCGCTTATTCTGAGCCATCTCCCAAGACCCTAATTTTTAAAATGTATGTTCAAATTAATATCTCTTTTCCTGATCTATAGGTTTATCATGGTCAAAATTCTTAGAAATTCTTTATCATTCCAACATCTTTAAATATTCATCGATATTCCATTCCTTTTCATCATTTAAATTTTTACACTTTATGCTGATATTTATTTCAGCATATGGCATAAAAAGGGCTCTATCTTGATTATTCCAAGGAAAAGGTGTTCTTCAAAACTAACTTTTTGTTAATACACCCATTTTTCTCTGATTTAATTGTGAATCTTATCATATATTAACTTCTAAAACACATAAGGAACAGTTTTTTTAACCATCCTGTTTATTTTCCAGATATAGTCAGGATCTTTTATTGTCAAATTCATAAAAGAAGTTCTTACAATTTCAGCAGGGTCCCTTAAACTTGTAATCATTTATGGAAGTAGTAGACATTTACAATGTTTACAACATGAATAGAAATTCAGGACAGTGTTCTCCATCTATTTATATTGTATATATCAGTCATCAAAATCTTACAGTTTATTTACTAGAATATTCATAGTTTTGTTGTTGTTTTTTCCATACAAAGGAGTTTGATATCCTGTTTCCTAGTTTGTACAAATTGTGTACTTTTATGTATTCAAACCAGGGATTAAACAATATACAGGAAATAAAGTGTTTTCTAGCTCCATTTAAGCAACTGCTTGTGTTATTTTCATCAGTCTTCAGTTTAATAGGAATCCCTTCAAAATCCTAGCACTACTATGGTGCTGGTCATTCTGAATTTCAATTTTCTTCTTCTCCATGCCCTTATGGCTGCTTTAGAAAAAAAAATTTACAAAAGATGACATCTGTACCCACCAAATGTCACTGCAAATTGAATTTTTTTTTCTTACATCCTGAGCAAGATTTTTACAGAAGTCCTAGGCATCCAGGAGTGCTTTTGTATATTTTTCTCAGCTTTCCATACAGATTTCTTGACATGTGAGATTTTGCCAAATAGTTTTCCTAAAACCAAGAAACACTTGATCTGTGCCACTCCCCTGATCTACCAACTCAGTCAAATCCTTTCACAAAAGATGAGGTCACTTGGGCATGATCTGTCCTCAGTGACTCCACATCTTCTAACCATCAACACATTCCTTTCAAAGTGTTCATAAGACATCTGCTTAAAATTCATTCAACAAATTGACCAAACTTTGACCAAATTTATTTGTCTTAAGTTTCTGGAGTCCATCTCTTTTGAAAATTCTCGACATTTACTTGTCATCAATTTCTTGATTTCTGCCTTGTTATACACGATGTTTTAAATGTCACCAGTGGGAACTCCCAGATTGTATATATAAATTCCTTCAGCACTCTGGGACAAAACTGGGCTGTGGCTGAAGACATGACCTCATGACATGAATTAATGTTTATTCTTGTTATCCATTCATCTCGAGCTATGATTCCTTTATTATATAAACTGCTATACTGTGTGAAAATTCTGGACTCTTGAGGGAATCAGACATTGTGCATGTACTCGTCCTTCCCAGCACAGAAAGTATGTGGTCAGCAATTATGTCCTGACTCGTGGTGGCATGGCTGGATTTCCAATCTAGATAATTTCAGTGTTTTGCCACCTGCCTGTTTTCTTTCGCTAGTCACCCCGCCCACACACCATGTGATTTGTATCACCTGCCATTCTCAATCTCCAGCTTAGACTTTTGTGCTTATATCTTGGCTCAGGCTTTCAACTGGAACCCCTTGGCCCTAGGACAGACGCGTCTGCCTCACTGTGTCTACATGAACAGTCCCACAGCCAGTTCTTGAACCCCTGTGCCACTCCATCTTCCTACCTGTTCTCCTTGGCTACCAGTACTGGTTCCACTGTTCTTTCTCTCTGTGAAGTCGCACATGCTGCACACCACGATCCTGATTACATCTCAGAAGTCTACTCCTGGGCCCCACTGGTATCATTATGGATTCATTAAATCATCAGGCACTGCAGCATGAACTTCTGGCCCCATGACCAAAGGACTGGCACTCTGAGGATGGGCCAGATCTCACCACTTGGGTATTTGGACCATATTCCAACCTGTGTCACCTTCTCCTTGATAAACTAGAAGATCCACCATTAACTGGTTGATGCTCCAGGCAGATAAGAAATATTTGCAGGTATAAACTAAGTAGCAATGATCTCCATACATTGACTTTTGGGGATGATCCCTGAGTTTAGTAGCTGCCTTTTAAAATCTGGCGTATCTTTCCAAAGCCAGGGCTACTGTTCTTGTCAGAGCACAAGCGATGTATGACAGCTCTGTATCTAGTCTGCATCTGACAGAACTGTTTCCCACTGTCCCCACACTACAGCACAATCCTTGTTGAATTGCTCTTAATTCAGATCTAGAAGGTGCAAGCCATGCTCAGGACTCTTTGCTCAGGGTACATTATCTTAGTGCGCAGGATCTCTTTGCCCCACAGGATAGGATCCATTTTCTAGATGCTACACTGCTGCTCTGACAGGAGATCCCAGACCCTGCGCAGGATACTTAGCTGTTGTTGGTCTCTAAAGATGACAGATAAGGATGCCAGAACTTAACAAACATGTAGGAAATGTGTGAAAATGTAGAACCTGGAAACTTTCTAACTCTACAGAATTGCAGAGCCCTATGCAGGAGACATACTTAATTCAAAAACAAATGGTTCCCAGGGGAACAAGAATATCCATAAATTTATAGGCACCTCTGTCCATCACATACCTCACTCTCAGATCACCAGGTGATTCTGCAGGCATCCCTAGAAAGTTATGTGTAAATATAGGCACCTACTGCATAGCTAATCAGTGGTGCAGTAATTACATTACCACTTGCCGACCATTGTCAATAAGGACCTGACTAGTAGAAAGCGGAATTAGCTGTGCTCTAATTAATTTTATTACTTCCATAGTAAGAAATTAGTAGACAGCTTTTGACTGTTCACATACGCAACAATCACCGAATAGTTTGTAGCAAACTGTGTTCAGAAACAGTACACAGCTGCCCTCTTGTGTCCCTTTCATATAATTTAGATGTAGTCATGTTAACTCCTAGTGATTCGATTAGCTATGCATTTTTGAAGGCCACCAGTTAACACTACTCTTGCACTTCTGAAATTTACACCTAAATTGTAATTTACAAAGTATAACATGAAAAATATATAAGATTTCTCTATCAATGTAAGCAGATCTTGTTTGTACAAACTTTTTTTTTTTTTTTCCTTTTTGCAGAACCGGTGATTGAACTCAGATCCTTGTGTTTGCCAGTCAAGCACTTATCCTACGGAGCCATCTCCCCGGCCCCCCCCTTTTTTTTCTTTCATGCAGGCATTTAACTATCAAAAGGGTAATAAACTCATTCTGCCCAGGTCCTTTTCTTCTCCAAATACTCAGCTATCCTAACATGCTTTTGTATCATTTCATTATACTTAATTAATGTTCCATTTGTATTTAACCTATTCTTAATGAGTGCGTGGATTTGTACTAATCCTTCACTACTGGCCAACAATCCAATAGAGAGGAAATGGGCATTCTCTTTTATAACAATTGGCAAAGGCACAGTGGTAAAGTGCCTGCCTGGCAAGCATAAGGTCTTGAGATTGATCTCCAGTACCAAAAGAAAAAAATAGCAAAGGCATCCCTCACAGAGGACCATTTGAGGTCTCTGTCACCACCTATATGGTATCTACTCCAAGTCAAGCACTATGCTAAATCTTTACGAATAGTATATATGAAGATATAGATAGATGATAGATAGATAGATAGATAGATAGATAGATAGATAGATAGATAGATCTTCTTCCTTTTAACAGATAGAGAAACCCAGTCACCAGTAGCCAGCACCAGGTAGCACCCACCAAAAAGCCAGTGGATGATTGTGGTCCCCTTCTTCATGCTCCAATTCTGCAAGCCAATAGTTATTCTATTCTTTAGCATCCCTGCACCACAAAAAGCCATTATCCACAAGTACATAGAGTCAGCCAGCCATTCAGCACAGTGGAAATTATCCCATTAAAAACACTTTTAAAGCTTAGACAATAGAGATTAATTTATCACCATTGCTGACATAAATGAATGTTCTGCTTCTTTATTACACTGGTATGTTTCCTTCTTAAATACTATATGTTAAGCATCTTATTTCAAATATTCAAAATCTGAAATACTCCAAAGTCCAAAATGTTTTAAGAGTGTCAATAAGATACCCTAAGTGGAAAATAAATGCCACACCTAATCTCAGGAGAGTTTGCAGTCAAAATACAAAGGTACTAAAATTGCTGTATACATTTTTTTCAGGAATATATATATATATACATATATATATATATTCCTGAATATATACATATTTATATATAGTATAAAATATAAATATACTTATATATGGATTTTATGGATACATAAATGACTGCTGTATTTATGTTTGGGCCCCATCCCAAGAATTTTCCTTAAGTATATGCAAATATTCTTTTTTTTTTTGTGCGGAACCAGGGATTGAACTCAGGCCCTTGCACTTGCCAGGGAAGCACTTATTCTACTGAGCCATCTCCCTGGCCCCTGCAAATATTCTAAAGTCTGAAAAATTCTGAAACCTGCAACATTTCTGGTCAAGCATTTTAAATAAAGAAGGCTCAATATACAAAGATTCAACTGTGTATAATTCCCTGCCTAAGGATAGAGTGGTGTCTTAGGTTTCTGTCTCTATAACAAAATACTGGAAATATTCCTCATAAAGAAAAAAGATTTATTTTGGTTCATAGTTTTAAAGTTTCCCGTCCATGACTGGACAAACACCTTGCTTCTGGGCTTCCAGTGGGGGTCTATAGCAATGGCAGGGAGAAGGCTGTGGAGGAAACAGTTGGCCTCATGGCCAGGAAGCAGAAAAGAAGGAGGAAGTGGACAGAGTCCCACAAGCCCCTTCAAGGGTGTGCAGCCAACAACTACTGACCTTGCACTCACTATGCACCACTTCACAAAGGTTCCACCATCTCCCAGTAGCACCACTCTGAGAATCAAGCCCCTAATACCTAGGTCCTCAGGGACATTCAACACTCAAACTATACCAAGCAGATATAAAACACTGAGAACAAGCCATGCTGTTTGCTGTAAATGAGGAATTTTACTTTTGTACCGACTGATACTGGTTTGGTTGCTACAACCAATAACCAAGTAGAGAGAGGATCTAACAGTGACTGACAAGAAAGACAAATAATTGTGCAGTCTTAGTCCCTGTCTCCTGAGGTAGAACCTCTGGGGAAAAAAAGACTTACTGCAAAGAGATTAGAATAAGATGTAGTGGATTCTCTGCTGTTAGTTTCCATCTTTCACAAAAGTGAAGGGGACAAGAGATGGAATGAAGAGAGGGGAAGAGGATTGAGAATACATGCATGGGTATAATAAATATTCTGGAAAGATACATCAAAACCTATTTCTCATACTGAGCATCCATAATTATTTTCTTCTCTTTATTCTGAATATTCTACAGTGAAGATGAATCATTTTTTTAAATTTTTACTTCTACAAATTAAGGGCTGCAGTACTATAGCTTAGCACATGTATTTAATGTATACTTATCTTTTCTTTATAAAAAGAGCTGTTTTTAATTGTTCTGTATATCTATCTGGGAAAGATAAAGCACTGCCACACGCTACACTGTATAAGAACCTTAAAGACATGAAGCAGAGTGAAGGAAACAAGACACGAGAGCCACATGTTACAGATTTCGTCATAGTGAGCATCTAGACAAATCCACAAGAGCAAAAGTAGATAAATTGCTCTCAGGCACTGGGATGTTTTCGGAGGTGAGGAGTGATGGCCTACGAGGAGTGTCTGCTTTCCTTGGAGGGTGATGGAAACATTTTCAAATTGCATGGAGGTGACGGTTGCGTATCTCTTTGGATCCATTAAATACTCCTGGGTTGTTTTCTTTATAAAAATAGAATGGCATAAGAAATGCATAAAAGGAAGGACAAAACAAGGCCACACACAACTAGCAAGGAGGCAACAGATCACAACACACCATAAACCTGTTTATAAGTACAAAACTAAGCTCTGCGTTGCATGCAGGGCACATACTAGGTGTTAAAGTATTCGGATGGAGTCAGGGGTGGTGGCAAACACCCCCAATTCCAGAACTTGAATGGCAGAAGGACTGATGCAGGTTCAAGCCAGCCAGCCTGAGCAATGTGGTGAGTTCAAGGCCAGCTCAGACTACATAGTGAGACTTGTCTCAAAAAAACAACAACAAGAGAAATGAAGAGGTAGAGGGAAGGGGAGGAACAGACAAGGGAGAGGGAGCGGGAGGAAGAGGGAAAGATTCTTGTGGAAATGATAGTAGGTATGTAACAAGTGCTTCTGGAACACTGGCTAAAAGTAGTGAGCTCTAACCACCCAAGTGGCAAGAGGTTTGAGTTTGGAGCAGATGACAACTTAGTCCCCTACTGAACTCTTCCTGGGAGAAGAAAGGGCTGGATGCGGAATGGGACTTCCTTCTGATTCCTATCGGTACCCTGAAGACCCTGTTCTTTTACCTTAGCTCCCTGTTGCAAAGCTTTCAAAGAATTGAGTTCCCGACTGTCCTAGCCAATGATACAGATAGAGTCCATGCTTTTTCCTTATCTGGGTGACCAAAGTCAGGTCACATCCAGGAACCTCGCCTGTCAGTGAATACAGCTGTGCCCATGTAGAGTCACTGAGGGGACAGGAGACAGCGACAAGGGCCAAGCTCAGACAGGCTCTTGCTGTCCTCCTCCCTGTGTTTGGTACATTTCAGGGCAGCAAGAGAAGCAGTGTGTGCACAGAGGACGGGAGAGGGAGGATGAGGAATCCATCCTTCAAACTAAGTGCCACTTGACTGTGCTACATCTTTCTGAGAACAGAAGGTGCCTGTTTACCTGGAAATCTACGAGTCTACAGATAGTGAGCACAGACGGTCTGACTTACGGCTGCCAGCACACCTGGGCAGCACACAGCTACCCAGACAGGCACCAGAACAGTGTCTGCTAGCTCTCCTCACATGGGCATAAGTTTCTCAGACTTCCAAAAACTCCCTACAGTACATAATCCGAAAGCCACGAACTGCATCCCAATTTGCTCTCTTCCGGGAAGTCAACCTTCAGTCTTTCCTGGACTCTTCCCACATCCCAAAGTCTAAGCTCAAAGCACTGAGTCACATGATCTTGTGTATTTCCTGAATTGCAAAGACATGAACAGATTAATAAAAATAATACACGGAGATTCTACTTCTTGACAGTGAAATGACTTTGACAGAGTCACCTGACTAGAAAATAAAAGCTAGAGTTTTTCGTGCAGGTGAGACATTGAGAGCTTCAGGTCTGCCTGGGCCTCAAAAGCTTGCCTCCTCTGCTTCCTTGCCAACAGTGCTGTCACCCATAGACATGCCTGTATCTGGCACTAGAACTTCTTACTGATCACCCTCCATCCACTCTGGTGGATCCTAATCTAGACCTGTGTTCTGTGGGTGAATTTAATTTCACTGCCTCTGTCACATCCCTAGGGGTTCTATATCAGGCAGCTGCCACGGTAGGTTCTCAGTCATGATCACCAAGATATCAAGACTAGAGTTCATACTTAACCTGGCAGGGGAGATACCATGATCTCAAAAGACTAGAGTCTCAGTTCCCAAGATGTTCTAATGGCTTTTAAACATGGAACTTCTGAATGATACTAAGAGGTTGACATCATAGCTTTACTTTTTCTTGTACCATTGATGTTTTTTGTTTGCCTTTCTGGAAAGTAAATCACCATGGGGGCCATCGTTACCTAATCTTTGTGTCATAGAAGATGGAGATGGTGGCAGACAGGAGGAAATTCAGTGGGTCACTTCCACTGTTAAGTGGATAGAACACACAAAACAAGAGAAAAACAATCCAACTAAAAGGAAAATAAACCAGTGGGAAGATGTTTCCAATACAGAAGAAACCATAAATTCCAATATAAATATGACACTAGGAAAGGACAACAGAGCTACTTAAAAATAAAAAGCTATAAAAGTCCAGAAATCAGCTTACAGTATATCTTGGGAGTAAAAAAAAAATCTTCCCAAAGAATTAAAAACATCATATTGCAGCAATATATGTGCACCTGTGTTTATAGCAGCACAATGTGTAATAGCTAAATTTTGGAAACTAACATGCCCATCAACCAAGGAGTGGATAAAAGATGTACTGTTTTTATACAATGGAGTACTGCTCAGTCATAAATAAGGTTAAATTGGAAACTTTTATAGGAAAATGGATGGAACTTGAGACCATACTCATAAGTGAAATAAATTAGACTTACATGTAAACATCATATTGTCTCGCTGGTATGAGAAACTGAATGAATGAATGAATAAGGTCTGAAAATGTATACTAGACATCATGAAATGCATATTGTGAAACTGTTCAAAAGGGAAAGATGTAGGATTGAAGAAAGGGGAAAGGATGGTAGGAAAAAGGGAAAAAATGCAAGTCAGTTACACTATTATTGTCTCTTAGCTCACTGAAAAGGAAGATTTGTGTTAAAATTGGTTAGAGAAATTGTAACGTCCATATCTTGTACTCTGAGTAATTGCTTCAAAGATAACAATATGCGATGCATTAACTGTTGCTATTTTGCTATTATTTTGTTATGAGATTTTGTTTTACCTTTTTTTCCATAAAATAAAAAAGCAATGTTCTTGTAGCCAGAGAATGTTGGTAGATACCAGTGAACGCTCCCACAAGTACCATAGTAGGCATTCATTAGGGGAATCAAATATGCAAACATGCCCTATAGAATTTCAACCTCGTAAATAGCCCAAGGTAAAGTATACAATACAGTTTTGGATTTATAAAGGAAGTGAATGTTCAAAATTCTTGCAAGAATTGCATAAGCCAGGCACTGACCTACCTGAAAGCAAGTTTGTATTCTAAATAAACACCAAGGACTTTCATGCATTGGGAATCGTTTTTCCCTGCATTGGCTAGTTAATGTAGCATAACTAACTCATGTCACGTCTCAGATGGGAATAACGAACCCTGAATCTGTGAAATCTAAAACAGCACTGAGTAGCATTTTAAGCAATGACTGTGCTGCAGATGGGACTACAATAAGCTCCAGGAAGCACACCCTTCAGGAAATTTTCAGGGAGGAAGTGAAGATACAGGAAAGCCTACACCACAGCCAATTATCAAAAAAAAAAAAAGGAAAGGAAGTATTCCACACCAATGAAACCCTGTGTATATAATTAACTCTGCAGCCTGCTGTGTCTTTTCAAAGTGGAATAAATCATGATTAGAATAATAAAAGGCTGTGTGTAGACATAAATTCGGGCACATATACCCTCACTTGTCCATGGAGAATTCACTTTTATTAAAAATACAAAAACCTGCCATTGCTATTGAAATTGCAATTTGAGAGAAGAGCTGGAGGGTTTCTCTTCACTGCCAATGACAGAGCTTTCCCATGTGTCCCAGGCTAAGATGAACTTGAACTTGACCCCTGCCCACGCAGCTCCCAGAGCTGTGGTCAGGCAGCAGCAGCTGGGTCTTTGTCCTCCCCCAAGTGAGTCCACCACCCCTTCCAGTACCAAGAACGCACCTCACAATAGGCTTCCCTTTCAACCCAGCTCCACAACTGGAATTAAGCAATTAATTAAGCAATCAATTAATTAAGGAATTAAGCAAAAGTAGATAATCAGTTACTATGTCTTCCCCTACCAATCTGAATGCCTTGTGAGGAAAGCTCCTTTGTTCCATGTCTTAAACAAACACTGAGTAAATATACGTCAGATGAATAAATTAGTGACTGATTTTTCCACCTTCATAAAAAGCCATCACTAGCTAATCCTGGAAGAATAATTTCTTAATAAAACTCTGGAAATAATCCAGCTTTCACACAGTAGCACCAAGGCATATGACACTGAGGTGGCCATGGCCATTCTCCCCTCTTTGCCAAACTTCTAGAAACCCCTTTATCCTTTCTTTGCTTGAACTTACTGGTGAAAGTTGCATTCATTTGGTATCAATTATTGTTGCTTTTCATAGGGTGTACATTCCAGCTCTCCCTAAAGTGATTTTCAATAGAATATAATAACATAAAATGAGATAAATCAAAAACACCTAATGCAACAAAAAAGGAACATCATTCATGTGACTTCATAGCTGTGATAATGCAACCGGCACTTCACTCACATCTGCTAAACGGTGTCTTACTTGGGAGGAAATGGTGAAAATCATTCATGAAATTTGTTCCTTGTCAAGGTGGGATTTTGTATTACTTCATCTGTCAGATATGAGAACGTGAAACCTACATTTTGTGACAATGGAAGTAAGTGGAGACTGTTGGTCAAGCTGCTGTGACCCCAAAGCACACAGGGACCCTTGAACATGTCTCAAGGAATAAAGGTTTATGTGCAATGATGGGAGGAACTACATGGTGGCTTCCCTGGAGGCCAACCAGCACAGGGGGACAGCAAGGAGGTGACCTCCCCACTGGGAGGGCTTTCCCAGGACTGGGATGGAGTGTGGGCTCCTCCCAGCAGCAGATGTCAGTGTCCCTAAAAAGTCGCCATCATCAATTAACAAACATTTGTTCCTTCCCATCACTGTGTGGCCCGTACCCCTACCAACCTGCCACTGTTCTTCCTGTGTGTACTCTAAACATCTGTCTTTCACTTCCTAGCTTTCCGTTACTTGAACTTTGCTTACAGCTTATATTTCCTCACTTCCTTTCTCTCCTTCTTCTATGACCTTTAGTTTTTAATAATATAACCAGTTAGGATGGGGAGACAGCTCAGCAGTCTAAGTGCCTACATGACAAGCATAAGGACCCGGGTTCCATCCCCAGAAACCTAGGCATACTGTGCTGGCCACCAAAACCAGGCATGGTGGCTCATGCCTATAATCCCAGCACTTGGGAGGCTGAGACAGGAGAATCACTACAAGTCCGAGCTACATAGCAAGACCCTGTACCAAATAAGTAAGTAAGTAAATAAATGAATAAATCATAAGAAAACCAGTTAACCAATGTGATCTGTGTATTCAATTGAGACCCCTGCAGGGATACATTGGTAGGTTAAGTCACTCTGTCCCTCATTCTGTTGAACAGAGTTCTTGTACAGCCCTCTTGGATCACCTCTGTCTAGTGAGCTATAATCAGAGAAATGATGTCACATGGGACAGAACAACTGTCATCCACATACAACAAACATTATTAAGCCCTCATGGTCTTGGGCATAAATATATATATCACAGTTGTTCTGGGTCAAGAATCAAACCCTAGTTCACTGAAGAGCAATCTGATAGATAAACTTGGGATGCAAAAAAAGTTCCCTATTCTCTCAAGTGGAATGAGAATTCAGATTTTGCTCATTTCTCCATTTCGGGCTACTATTCTCTTTCATGTTTTTTTTTTCTACTCAAAAAAAAAAAAAGACAAAAGCTAGAAGGATCAAAATGCCATAGCATAAATACAAAATCAACAACTAGGTAACTAGGGCTTCTGTTCTAATATTGACCTTTCACCCTTTAAATCCATTTCCTCATTCTATTTTTTTTCCATCAAAATTCTACTGCTTGAAAATACAAATAGGCAGAAGCCTGAGAATTTTGCTCTAAATTACAGAAAATGGTTGGGTTTGCTCTTGCACTGTGTCCAGTTTTCTGCCATCACAAAGCTCTCATTCAATCCCTCTTACATAAAAGAACAAAACTTTCCTTTTGACTAATTTCAAATTTATTATGTCTGAGTATTTTCCTAGAAAGTTGCCTTGGTAGTCTTCCGGTAGTTACTGATGACATGGTCATCTATAAAACCAAATATAAAATTTTAGTGAAAATAATAAAATATAGCATAATGCAAACCTAAATTATTTTAAGTCAGAAAAATCTTCCAAAATTATTTTCTCAGTGACCCAGGTTCTGAATAAATTTATAAGCATGAAATTTTTTTCTTGTCATAAGACAGTAAATTATGCAAATAAATAACTGTATTATTCAATAATACCATAAAATGATGCATGCATACTTTTGGAAAATAAAGTAATTCAATGTATGATTTGGTAGACATGTTTATGACTGGGCGTCATCTGCAAAATGTATCCGATTACAATTAAGAAGGATTATGCACCAAAGAGGAACCTTAGAAAAATAATGCGATAAGGTTAAGATCCAACCCATTGAAATTTATATGAAGGTTTTTTAAAAAAGGACTAACTCATTTTTTTATTAGGGGAAAATGTTCTATGATAAATGAGTGATTCTTAGCTGAGAAACCAGAGTGTCATTCTAGTTCATGTTCTCAACTTGGACTTTTCTTTTTTCTTTTTATGTATTTGGTACAGGGTCTCACTGTGCAGCTTGGACTTGTGGTGATCCTCCTGCTTTCGGCCTCCCCAGCACTGGGATTACAGGCATGCACCGTCACACCCAGTCTTGGTGGCCAGCTCAGCATACCTGGGGATGGAGCTAGGGCAGCATGTGGTGCCAGGATCGAACCTTGGTCTTGGTACTTGCCTAAGCAGGTGCTTCATCCACTGAGCTACCTCACCAGGCCTCAACTTGGACATTTTTAAATTTTTGTGTTCCAAGCTGTTCCTGTGCTTCAAGGTGTTCCTGTTATCTTACAAATACAAAAAATTAAAATGATACTAGTCAGAATAAATGAGGAATTAAATTTTGAAAGAAGTTCACCACAATGATGCATTATTGCAGTACTTTGATATGAAATCAGAAAGAATCTGAGGCTGAAAAAGCATTGGATTGACATAACCTGAAATTGAGTCTGAGAAAGAAACATACCGAATGACTCGCCAAAGTGAACCCTGCAGCCTGCAGGCATCTTGGGCATGTTTTATGTGAGCGGTCACACTAAACCTTATACCCAGGTATCATGCTGCATTACCTGCATCTAATGACCCACATTCCAAGAAACCACTGTAAGAGCCAAGAAGTAGAACCATTTTGTTGTATCCTGCATTTATTTAAGCAAACCAAATGTGTAGAGATAGATAGGAAATGAACGCACTATAATGTTTAACAAATACAGAAGACCCTGAAAGGAGTGCATGTGAGAGCACAGTTCTGTCATAGGAGAACATCTGCATGGACCACGTGAAAGCCACAGCCCACACGTCCATCTATCAGTCCCACTCTGACATCATTCAAGTAGTTTCAATAAGTGATTTGTTTTCAGACAAATACTAATACTGGTGAGTATGGCAGTCTGGAAGGGTTGTGAGTGAACCACAGTATACATATGGGATGCTAAGCTTAAGGTGTTCTCCAATGCCTTCGGACATTATGCAGGAGGAATAATGTCTTACTACACGTTTATTGTGACATCCACAAAAGTGTGAACTCATTTGCATAGGTTAGTCCTTTGGGCAGCATTATCTTTCTCTAGTCCACCAAGGCTTAAAGATTCACAGTGTAGTGGAAAAAAACATGAATTAAAGCATTTCTACTAAAATAGATTTTAATAGCTGGTGTTAACAATTTGCATAACAAAAGCCAAATTATATTACTAACATTGCGTCATTCTGTAAGCCCCTTCATTTGAAAAACATTACATGTTTCCTCCAAAACTGTTAATGTTCTCAAAGTTAGTACACTCTTACAAGTTAACAATTAACCATAATTGTACATATTTTGAAGCGAACAGAAGCCAAACTACACAACGAATCAAGTTTGCATTTTTATCACAAGTCAAAGACCAACAGTTCCACACATATCATGCCTGTCAGACTTAGCGCCATTTCCAAAATACTCAGTAATTCACTGTATGGATACAGAAGAATGGAATTGTAATGCAGTTTTCTCTTTCTCCTTTAAAATAAATTCTAAACAAGAACTGGATTCCAAGGTGTGCACTAATGCAAAGGAGATATGGTACATCAAATACAAAAAGCATATGAAGTTCCCATGAACATATTGAAGGAATATGGACAGCTAGGGAGAGACTTGCCTGTGGGGTCCATTAGTCTAAGCATCATGGATGACAATGTCTTGACTTTCTCCTGATCATCAACAGTTGCTAGTTAGTTGCCTAGATGGGTCCTAACAGGCATGGAATAGTGGAGAAAGAGACTTACACTTTAGCAAACCAAGTTAGTTTCCATACTTCTTACTTAACTAAAGCTTTATTATCCTTACACCAGGTTACCCATGGCTGCCACCTGGCTGCTGTCAGATGGTCAGAAGCAAACGCTAAGCAAAATTAACTTGTGAAGTAAAGTCCATCTTACATAGTGAATTCAGCCTCATCACATAATTATTCTATCATACAGCATGTATTTTTAAATCCCAAACCTAAGGTTTAATGTTTATACACCTCAACTATATATAAATCCACAAAGAAACTTTTCAGAAATAGATGAAAGAAGTCAGCATTTTCTAAAGTTCTAAACCTTTAATGATAAAATACGGTCAGCTATCACCTGTAATATCTGTCAGGAACATTCCTTTAAACCACCACAAAAATACCAATTGTGTATAATAAAATATTACTATAGAATAGGCAGAAACTTGCTTGCTTAATTTTTTCCCAAGACCATAATGGATAAACAAGGGTAATAAAAAGGCACCTATTTTGTATAATATATTTGTAGTATAATTTTGATATAAACTACATCTACTATATATTGGGATATTAGTAAAGAGCTCTTCCATTTTCTGTAGCTTTTCATTAAAAACAGTCTACTGAAGTTGAAGGAACATGAAAACAAGGCATACCTCTTGAATTTCTATTCTGTCTTTTAAAAAGAAACGTCTTTCTTCCTAATTCCCAGTGTTGTAAAGCTCAGCACAGAGAGGATCAGGGAAGAAAGACTGTGGTGAACTGGCCAAACCAAACCACTTTCATCATCTTTAAGCAAGGTACCTTTTAACTCATCCACGCATACACAAGGTGCTGTGGACATTGTGCTTACAAATTCCCGTGTGGTCTTTGGAGGCCAAAAGGCATAAGAAGATGCTAAAGCTCCAAGGAGAGCTGACAACCAGATAAATAATTCAAACTGGACTATTCTGCAGATGTGCAAACAATAACAAGAGGACAAAAAGAATTCATTTTGCCATAGGTTAAAAGTAGGAAGCTTTCTAGAGAACAAGAATTAACAAAACATGGACTACAAAACTGAACAACACCATGGCACCACATGCTGCGCTGGCCCCCACCCTCAGGCATGCTGAGCCAGCCACTGAGACTGGGTGTGGTGGTGCATGCCTGTAATCCCAGTGCTGCGGAGGCTGGAAACAGGAGGATCACTACGAGTATGAGCTGCGTAGTGAGACCCTGCAGCAAATACATTAAAAACAACAACAACAAAAAAAAAACTTAACAACAAAAGCACTGTATTGTGTTGCTATGCTTTTCTCAAGAGAAATAAGATCCACATACATTTGGTTTTCAGAACCTTTTGAGAATGCTTCCAACTGATCCTTGTGCTTTGGTCCAGTTTGAAAGTACATCCAGTTTAGGGACCACCTGTACACTCTCTGTGCTTGGCATATGCAGTATTTTTTAACTTGGTTTTTAGAGGACTTGCTTTCAAACTCTTTCTTAGCTGTTAGTGTTGTTTATCAAATTGATGATGGGTGGGAGGCTTGTGGAAATTGGAAAAGCTTTCCAAGAATGTAGGTTATTTTTTTAAATGATGCAATAAAAGCAGTACTTTGATATACACACACGTTTCCTGAATTCTACTGAGATGCTTAATATCCTGACAAGTGTTAGTGACAATTCCAACACTATCTAGTTATAAACCTCAACAGCAGGCAACATCTTGTTCTGCTTTAGTCTTTATTGAAAATAAATATTCTCTAGTTGAATTCTGATCATATCTTAATTCCTAAAGGCTTAAACATTTTGCTACGCAAACATTGCGAGTAGCTTCAAATTTTAGGACTTTTACATTCATTGAATCTGATTTTAAAATTAGTGGATGAGAAAAGCATGAGACAACAAGCTATGATTGTATGATGCCATCCCTGATTACATGTGCTGCGTATCAAAATTTGTACCTGTCCTACATTTAGTCTGAAAATTTAATCAACAATGATTTTTTTATATCCACATACAAAAAAATGGTCTGACTCAGTGAAATACAAAGGCATTATTTAGTATAGTAAAATTGAGAAGGCTTATTGCCATTAGTTTTAATGCAGATTTTTGCAAAATTAGATCTGTATACAAGATGTCAAGACAGATACGCAGTTTAATCAATTTAATCATCACTGGTCATATAAGTGACAAAAAAATCAAGTAAGCCGGTTATCAGGTAATCTGTAAAACCCTTTCCAAAAACTCTCTAGTAGTCTGCCTGAATTTTTCTCTTTTCAATTTTTACATCTCTATCATATAGCTACAGCTTTAGTATATGATATTTATTTTGTTCTTTAAGCCTAATAAAAGGAAAGTGCAGATTTTCAAAAGTATGTTACTAACTCTGAAAAGGTATAAATGAACCAGCTTTGGCCTTTAGGCTAGTAAACATTTCAATAAAAGATGTTGTAACAGAATGCTTTGTCAATCTCTTTTAATACACAAAGTAGATACCGCCAAGATATTTTCAGTTTCATTACAATGACAATCAGACCCTCTGTGAGTTTTACCATGTTGTAAGTCAAACGAAAGGACACAATCAGAAAAATGCAGAGTTGCTGATGGACATCAATCTACTGGTGACCTTTATTCAGGCATTGAGCAAATCCAGCAAGGTTTACATCTGTGGCTGGGAATCTAGCAAAAACCTGAAAAGTCACTCAAAACATGCTCATTCTTTTTTTGGAAACTACCCTAAAAAATCTCTTATGGCATTCCTATCTCATCCTTTGAAGGTAATTTGGAAAAAAAAAACCCAGCAGTAGAAATGAAATTTTATGATGAACTAGTCTGAAAGGCGATATTACCATTCTTGAATTTGAGTATCATTTTCCAAAATAAGAAACCAAATCATCTCGGGCAAAGCAAACTCTTTTTCTAGGGGTTTGTTTGTTTGTAGAACAAATTTCATATTTTTATTAGGTCCTGTTAAATTTTCTTGACTTTTAATTCAAAAGTGGCATTAAGCTAATAAAGGCTGTTCAGTAAGTACCTAAGTCACTTATTTACTGGAGTATACACATATTTTCTAAGGTGTCAGGCTTTCAAGTCTAGACTGCAACACAGCAAGAAAATCTCAAGCAACTTTTAAAGATGTTTTTCTGATGAGCTGGTAAGGAGAAGGCAGATAGAGTTTGTACATATCAGCCACATGATTTGTTTTAGTAACAGAAGCCAAACCTACAGGACATGCAACAGGCTAAACACTCCTAGGGAAATAATACAGATGACATTAAACTTTGCTCTCTGCAGAGTAGCTGTGACATTATTTGGTCCTGACATTCGGTGGGACCAAGCTAAATTCAGGTCCAGAGAATGGAAATGGAAAGTAGGAGAGGCCTTGGTAAAAACAAGACACAAACAGACCCCAGTGGCCTCAGGAACAAGGAAATGTCCTCTTTGGTCCCTAAGGCCACCAGCCAGTCACACTAACTCTAAGCAGATTGTCATTCTGCCGCTGCTTACATTTATTATATCAGGCAACTTTCCCTTGAATTGCAAATTGTTTAATGACTCCAAAGCTAACCAGTTTATAACTTACTGGCTGTGTTGCTGAGTGAAGAGAACGGCTTCTGATTATTCCAAAGGGACAGCTAAGAAATTTCATACACTCATTACATATAAGGGACAATTGACACCTCTATTAAAGTCTACAAAAATACATTTCCAAGAAGGGTTCAGGAGCCAATCAAAGGAAGCCACAAACACAATTAGCAGCACCAGGCCTCTAGAATTCATGATTTTGTTTACAAGAATTACTGAGAATGCTGCTGTTTTTGGGCCAAAGTCATTCCTACTTCCTGGTACCTTGTGTGTAATTGTCAAAGCAAGGGTACATTATTGGAAAATAACTGCCAAGTTGTCTTAAAAGTATCTTCTAGGTTTTAAAAAGATTAGGTTTAGAATACATTAGAATAAAGCTCAAAGGGCAGGGAGAAAGAATTAATTGACGAACTCGATGTAATTCGCCGGGAGCATGCCCGTCCTCCCGGTCCGCTGCACCGTGCCGTACATCCAGCCGTCATCGATGGGCTGCACGTTGACAATGTAGTCACCATCTCGGAAAGAGACCTCATCTTCATCCTGGGCACTGTAATCATACATGGCTCGGTAGGTTCTCTGAGAAAGGAAGAAGGAGTTCAATAATGAATATCAAAACAGGCACCACTACAAATTCCACTCCCAACAAACCAATCCACATTTGCTCGCAGGAAGGTTTTCAAGCATGTCTATCTTTGAAAATTCATAAACTGAAGTCTAATATCTAATTAACTGTGTAAATCTCAACTTCATTAGTCTAGGGGGAAACACTGCAAAATAGTTAAAGGTCAGAGCAGAAATAAAGAAAGTACCAGACAATAATGAAAAGTAGGAAATAGAATAGCTGGCCTGTCATTTGGTAGGCTTTGAAAGAGTAAAGCCAATTCCTCTACTTTCAGGTAATCTCAGACTACAAAGACTCCTCCCTGTCCCACAATTGTTGAGGAACAAAACCTTCCACAGTGGCTGACAGGTCCAAGTCCCACTGACTCACTGCGACTGATCCCCAGGTAGAGGCAATGAGCTTTGCCCCTCAAAAATATACAAAATATTGGGGATGCTGCAACACGAAGATTGCAAATTTGAAGTAAGCCTGGGCAAGTTAACAAAACTATGTCTCAAAATTAAACAACTGCAGGGTTGGGGAGATGGCTCAGTAGAATAAGTGCTTCCCTGGCAAGCTCAAGGGCCTGAGTTC